>JALMGA010000002.1:75261300-75296300 GCA_023333525.1 Aspidoscelis tigris stejnegeri | reverse complement strand
TCCATCTTGCACTGAACAGGAAAGGCACAGGAAACTATTAGTACAGCTCAGTTTTAGTAGCACCTCAGATTGCTACAACATTGGCTTGAGTAAACATAGTTGGGTGTCTATATGCATGTCTCTTTATTATAACCTCATTTCAATTTTTATCCCTAACTCATCTTAACAAACATGCTTCCTCACCACCTACATTGTTTCACCCCAAAGATTCAAGCGATACAGGCTAGTCTAAGAGTTAAGCTGTTTTCAGACAACTGTTAAAAAGGGCATTTATGTAGCAGGAGGTTTCAGTCCTATCAAGACGTGCCATTGGTAGAGCCAGTGCCTCCCAACTCCCAAGCTTCAAAGTTTCTGCCATGTGTGGTTGAGTGCCTGACTAGAAATTGCCCCAGAAGTCAGGCATTTTCAGTCTGTTATTAGGGATGTGCACAAAACACATTTCCCCCACTTTAAATGGAATGGAAGGGGGAGGAATTTCTGGCTTTGTGTGAAGCCCCCCCCCCCTGCAAATGTATGGGACTTTGCCTTCACTGATGAACAAATATCAAATGTTTCTGCATGACTGGAACCCCCCATTCCATTCCATTGCGATCCACCTGGGGGTTCCTCACGCTTTGCCACCACCATCACACCCTTCTCAGAGGCTCAACTAGGCCTCCTGGAAGTGCATGTAGAGCTGAAGAGGCCACCCTCATTTGAAAATTGCAAGAAATCATAATATTTCTTCTCCAGCTACATGTACACCTCCAGAAGGCCTAACCGAGCCTCTGAGGAGGGTATGATGGTGGCGGCGGCCATGGTTGCTGCCAGATTTAAAGGTAAGGGGGTGTGGCTATGAGGGACAGGAGGTGAGGGGTGGGCATTCGGTAATATCTAACAGAAATGCACGTAAGCAAAGCCTTGTTTTGGTAAGACTCAAAGATGGACATGCAGTGCCCCTTACATGCTGTCAGTCTACACAGCAACGTTGTGGGGAGATGAATGAGTATGTGATTCACTTTTTTGTAATCTATATACTAGATTACTCCAAATGTTGATCTCATATCTCGGCAGTGGCCTCAGGGCATTCCAGGAACAACCAGTTAGGGTTATGTAAGAATATTCAAAATATTTGTTATTCGATCGAATTCAGCTGAATTCACACATTTGAATTTGAACTGAATGTCCAGACATTCATTTTTCATTAATCGAAAGAACACAAATATTATATTTCAAACTATTTGTATGAATAATTTGGACATTCCTATATGTACAGATATGTACGCATTACATACGCATCCATACACATCTGTATGGATAGGTAGGGAAGAAAATGGGATTTGTATGGGATAAAAACCGGATGCATATGGATGCGCACAGATACATACAAATGTGTATGACATTCGTATCATCAAATACGTATTGAATATTCATATGAATATATGCAAATGTATTTGAATCAGTTCAAATTTTAGTACATTCATTTTTTATCTATTCGTACAAATTCAGACATTTGAATATTCAATTCAGATTGAATTGAATGTCAAAAATTGCATTCTCGCACAGCCCTACAACTAATGTTTATTGTCTACAGCCTTAGTTATTCCAGATCAAAAGAGGTGTGATGTAGCATTTGAAATGAAGTGCCTGAATTAGGTATATAGCTATGGTGAAATGGGACCCTGCCCAAGAAAGCTTGCTAAACCCAGCATAGGTGCCAGACTGCAACCCTTTCTGGACTTACTGGTAATTTGAAGTAAATGGCTCCAAAGCTGTCTTCAGGGCCACTTTTGTCTGCATGCTGGTGTCAACGGCCACCTACTTCTAGTAACTTCCATCTACACTACCAGGATCATAATCCAGAACAGGAGGTTCCTGATCCACATCATCTATAATTTTCAACACCAAGGACTACCAGCATACTACCACAGATAAATCTGGATCAAATTTAGAGAGGCCTGCAGAAGGCACATGTTAATTTTATGGCCTGCCAGGGTACCCATTTGGGCCGTACAACCTGGGGTTTCCAAACCTAAGAACATTAGTTCTTAGCTGTTAGGGCCATTAGAGGCCAGTTCTGAAGCTCATGTTAGCTTTCAGACCAGTGAGGTAGTTGGGACTGAATAGCTGTCAGCATGCAGGTAGGGCTGTTCCAGTCGAAGCCCTTGCTATGATCTCAGCCAGAAGGTATCACTAGGTCAGGATCTCAGTAAGGTAAATACAGAAAGGCCCTGAGATCGAAATCATGCATAGAGAATAACAATAAACAACAGCTCACCACCCAGCCAAATTGAATGAACTGTGGCAAGTTCTGACCCTGTGGCAAAAGGACATACTTGTCCAATGGGAGCCATACTCACAACTTAGGTCTACTTTATGTGATAACATATGCTTTTTAAAGAAATTCTTGAAGTGATTTACCACACAGTTTTCAGGATCTGGTGGTAGAGATAGCTACTGTTAACTGACAGTTGTGTCATCAAGTGCTGACAATTATGTCAATATTAAGTCACTCTGAGAACTTCTCAATTTCTCCATGTGGCAGCTGTAGATGGAAGCAGCTCATCAGGTACGATACTTTTCACTTTGAAGGCCACAGCAAGGAGCCATTGCCTCTCAATATTCCAAGCCTTACACCCTAGCTGCACGCAAGTTGTTTACAGCACTAGAGTTGAAAACAATATAATCTGTTTGCCTTAGATAATTGGTCACAAATAAATAATTATAGCAGAGTGGATGCCCCTTTCCCCCCTTAATATACAAAAAACATTATTGTAATTCTCTTGCAATGGGTTAGGCTGCTCATAATTAGCTATAAATGAAACCCCGTACCATACTTGCAATTAATTGGTGACTTACAGCTGCCGTTCCTGAATAAGCACGCAAATGCAAAAGTGACCTGTTTCCTGTCCAAATCTCCCTTGCTGGTCTCACTACAGCTGCAGAACCCTTTCCTGTCAATAATGTCTTCAGATTTTCCTCTGCAGTGGCCATGGACAATCAGGAAATTGTGGGGATTTGTACACACAGAGATAAGTGAAACAGAACATACAACAATTGTACATTGAGAACTGAAGAAAGCACACTCAAGAAATAACAGAATATACAGTAAATGTTGTAGGATAGAAATGACATGTCAACCACCCACATTAATGTTAGAATTAACCCACTTTATACTGTAACTCCTGTGTATCTAGGTCCTTACTATTAAATATTCTATAGCTGTGGTCTGGTTTGAGATCCCTTGTCTCCCCCTGAATTGTCCTTATGTTCATTTAAGGCCTTTTTGTACTTTCCTTGACTTCAGGAGGCTTGTCTATGGCCACATCCCCATGCACATTTGATACGGTTACGAACGCAGGATGGCAAGGGGTGTCCCCATGCATTTTGCATTTGGTCCTGGAAAGTGGACCAAATCTCCCCAAACTGTGCCAGACCAGGACCAAAATTGGTACCTGAAAAAACAAGTCTTGGCACGGTTTGGGGTCCCAGCACGCATTGGTTAGCAAGCCAAGACCGCGCATGGGGAAGATTGTGGGCTATCCAGAGAGGAGATTAGTGCTCATGTGATTAGGAGATGGGATGTACTTGCCTTTCCTGCCCTGTGCTTGGGAAATTGCAGCCACTGACATTTTAAAATCCTGATCGCCAAGGCAGGCAGGATATTGGCTTAATTTTTGCGCATTTCCCACAGGAATATTTCCACCCCCGTTTTCTGATTGCCAAGGCAGGCAGGATATTGGCTTAATTTTTGCGCATTTCCCACAGGAATATTTCCACCCCCGTTTTCTGATTGCCAAGGCAGGCAGGATAATGGCTTGATTTTTGTTCCAATTCCAAAAATTTTCAACCCCCATTTCCTGATCGCCAAGGCAATCATGAAATAAAGGCTTGATTTTCTCCCCTTTAAACTTGGTGGGCATTCTCATGGTTCCCAGTGGAGCAGAGGTGTGCAAAACTGCTCAAGCGCCTAACTGCCACTAAACCTCATAGTGGCTTTCAGTCTCTTAAAATCATTTATAAATGTATTATTATTAAGTAAGCTTTATTTTAACTTTTTTTTCTGTGCCTTCCAGCCCAGTCCTGGCTTTCAGTGCCACTAAGGGAGGAGGGATGCAGCACAGAGGTGGGCTGAGGGGGCATAGAGGAGGTGGCACTGCTCCCCTGTGCCAGGGTTTGGCGCAGTTTGCATGGGGATGCCTCCATCCACTCCCAACCCATACCTAGCCCGCATTGCTGGGAATGGCATGGGGATGGGCTGGGAGTGATCTCGGACCCACTCCTGGTCCCATGAGTTCTGATCCCACTCCAAATGGCTTGCATGGGGATGCAGCCTGTGATTCTCAGAACAAGGCTGCCCACTTTGTGACAGCTGTGCCAAAGTAGCCCCATGCCAGGCCCAAAGCTCACATGAGCTTCAGAGTTATCTTCCATGAGCTCTCACAGCAAGGAATGAAAGTTCCTGTTCTCAGAACCCACAGAGGACCCATTTGGAAGGTGCACCTTATTGTGCCACCAAAATGGATTCTCCTGTTGAACTGGATCACTGAGGTGGTCATTCAGCTCCATGACTTCTATTTAAAAAGGACTACTGACAGATTAGATGGCCCTACTGAGCTGCGAAGTCTGCTCTGTGCTTCATCCACTAGAGCTAGAGAGTACTCCTGCGGAGTATGGCTTTTTTTATATTACATGAGCATGCAGAAGAGAGACCTCTGACCCTTAGTGTCTCAGATGAATGATAAGTGGCAAAAAGCTCTTAGTAAGTGTAAAGTGTTGCACATTAGAGGAAAATAAAACACCCCTCAGTTACATCAATAAGCCAATGGGGGATGAGTGTCAGGCAGGGCTAGCTGCCTGCCATAATATTTGTATGTAAGATCCTATGGTATTCTGTATATATGTATATAATGGCTGCTTGTTATTTTGGAACTGATAGTTGGCTCCCCCTCCCTGCTGAGGTCAAGTGATACATTTGTTTAAGAGGGTTTGGCTCCAAGTTTAAATTGGTTTTGAAAAATAGTTATTGTTCATTGGTCAAGGGCCAAGCCCCGTCCAGCTATAAAACATATAAATATGCTGGGCTTTCTGTTCAAAGTTGCTCCCAACAAGAAATGTCCTAATGCTGAGCTGAAATAAATCACTGTCTATCTTTTTAAAGAAAGAGTCTTGTGGTCATTGTTTGCCAGCCTGACAATGAGCTTTCTTGGACAGACCAGGAAAGGAAACTTGGGGTTCCGATGGACTGGTCAATGAAGGTACCAACTCAGTGTGAAGCAGCTATGAAAAAGCAAATTCAGTGCTAATTAGGAAAGGAATAGAAAATAATTTTCAAGCATCAGTAATGTTATTTGTAAATCTATGATGAGAACACATCTGGAATATTGTGTACAATTCTAATCATCACACATCAAACATGATATTGTGGAATTGGAAAAAGAGTGCAGAAAAGGGCAGCTGAAATGATCAAGGAGCTGGAATGCCTCCCTTACAAAATCAGGCTGCATTGTCTAGATCTCTTCTGCCTTGAAAGACAGTAAGAAGTGACCTGATTGAAGTACATAGAATCATGCATAAAGTGGAAAAGTTGGATAGAAAAATAAATCTATTTTATTGCACAACACAGAACCATGGGGGTCACTGTATGTAACTGATGGACAGGATGAGTAGGACTAAAAAATTGAATTTTATTTTACTCCTTGGGTCTCAGGCTATGGCATTTACTACTAGAAGAGGTGGTGGCAGCAACTAGTCTAGGTGGGTTTAAGAGAGGGTTGAATGAATTTATGGAGGACAAGTGTATCAACGGATACTGGAATAGAAACCTAGGTACTGGAGAGACAGGCAGGATGCCTCTCAAGGTTATTTGCAAGAGTTGAGTGGAGGTGCGTGCTTTCCCTCAGGGCATGTTTTTGCTCAGAAACAGTTGGTTGTCTCACTATGAGAGACAGGATGCAGGTCTAGATGGGCTGTGGCCTGATCTAGCAGGGCTCTTCTTATGTCCTTATTTAGGGCTCAAAATAGTCCCTAATACAAAGATCATAACAACACATGAACTAATTTGCAGGACTGTCATGCATGTTGCCCTGGAAATGGGTACAGGAACAAAATCCACAAACAAGGAAGCAGCAGAAATTCTCAAGGTCAGAGAATCGTATAGTCATGAAGTGCTACTACAAATCAGAACCTGGAAAACGAGGCTATCAAAAACGGATGCACCAGCTATGGAAACAAGAATACCTAGATTCGAAGATAACAGAACTGCGGCTAGCTGATCAGAGAAGATTCATAATTGGGAGTAAAGTGTTCAGTGAAGCTGAACTCGAAGAAATACGAAAAACTAATGAAACTGAAGCACCGCAGCCTATTGTGGCAGCAACAGAAACTCCAACAAGACCAGGAATCACTGATCAACTAGAACCTGATGAAAATCTGGAAATTCTGCAAGAAGAGGAAGAACAGCAGCATGAAGTCATGGATGAAACACCTGGCACATTGTCTCAAAGACAGCAGGAACTGAAGTACAGAATAATGGCTCATACAGCATCAAGTACAGAGCGAAAGCGACTGCCAGCCCTAAAAACTATAGGCAGAAAATGACTTGTCCCACTGATGAATGACATCAACTCTGCCCTTGTAACTGTTCAGGTAGCATCGATCAAAGAACTGAACCAGCTCGCTTAAAGTACAGCTGTGATAGTAACAGAAGAACCAGGGTTACTTCAGCCAAAACAAACTAGAAAATCAACTGGAAAACCAAAATGGAAAGTTCAATTGGAACTGAAAATAAATAAGCCTGAGATCAGATGCCAGCAACCTAAAAAATATGAAGGAGCAGAAACTGAACAATGATAAGACTAAAGAACATCTGATAAAAAATACTGGCTGAATACAAGGAAAATTGACGAAGCTTTGGAAATCGTGAAACAGCAGATAACAGCTACAGCCAGGAAAATCGAAAGATATGAAGCAAGAATCATCCAGTACAGGCAGAACCAAATGTTCCAGTCTAATCAGAGGCAGTTCTACCAGAGCCTGCATGAGCAAGTAGACAAGAAAATGGAAAAGCCAGAGAAAGAAGCAACAACCAACTTCTGGAAAGATCTCTGGGAGGCTGAAAAAGAATACAACAAAACTGCTGGGTGGATAAAGGATTTTGAGAAGAAATTCTCCAAGAACAAAATGCGGCAGCTGGAAATAATACCTGAAATGGTCATGAAAAGAGTGAAGAAAGTAAAGAACTGGACATGCCCTGGCACTGATCAGTTGCATGGCTTCTGACTCAAATACCTGACCAGCCTGCATGCAAAAATGGCCAAACTGTTTAATGAAATGCTGCAAACAGGAAACATCAGTGAATGGCTAATAACTGGCAAAACATACTTAATACAGAAAGATGCAGCAAAGGGAGTCACACCAGGAAACTACAGGCCGATAACTTGTCTACCTACTATGCTCAAGTTGCTGACAGGCATAATAGCAGACAGGATTCAAGACTACCTCTAAGACAACAACATCATCCCAGTAGAGCAAAAAGGAAACAAACGGAGAAGTAGGGGCACAAAAGACCAGCTACTGATTGACAAAATGATTCTGGAGAACTGCAAAAGCCGAAAAACAAACCTGCATATGACTTGGATCGACTATAAAAAAGCTTTTGATTCCCTGCCACATGGTTGGATCACAAAGTGCCTGGAAATCATCGGGATCAGTCAGAACATCACACAAAATTTATAGAAAGTGCAAGGACTGATTCTTGCTGCACAAGAACAAGCAATAAGAACAAATGCCATCAAAGCCAATATTGAAAAATCAGGAGAAGATCCAAAGGGCCGATTCTGCAAAGAAGTTGATGAAACAATCGACCATATACTCAGCTGCTGCAAGAAGATCGCACAAACTGATTACAAGCAGAGACACAATGCTGTAGCACAAATGATCCACTGGAACTTGTGCCAAAAGTATCATCTGCCAGTGGCAAAGAACTGGTGGGATCACAAGCCAGAAAAAGTTGTTGAAAATGAACAGGCAAAACTACTTTGGGACTTCAGGCTTCAGACTGACAGAAAACTGGAGCATAACACTCCTGATATTACAATTGTTGAGAAAGAGAAGGTGTGGATCATCGACGTTGCTATTCCAGGTGACAGCAGAATTGAGGAGAAACAGTTGGAGAAACTCACCAGATACGAAGATCTGAGAATTGAACTACAGCGACTCTGGCGAAAACCAGTGAAAGTGGTCCCAGTCATCCTCGGCACACTGGGTGCGGTGCCAAAAGATCTCAGCGGGCACCTAAAAACCATTGGCATTGACAAGATATCCATCTGCTGAATACAAAAAGCCACTTTACTGGGGTCTGCTCGCATAATTCGCCGATACATCACGCAGTCCTAGGTGCTTGGGAAGTGCCCGACTAGTGATATAATACAAAATCCAGCATAGTGATCTCGTTTGCTGTGTGTAACTGTTGTTTTACATAATAATAATAATAATAATAATAATAATAATAATAATAATAATAATAATAATAATAATAATAATAATAATAATAATAATAATAATAATAAATGGAACAGGCTAAAGGAGACATGAGAGATTAACTCATAAAGAGTTACCACATTCACATTTTCCTCTGCAAGGTTTTGAATTTCCATAACTAATGAGCTCAGGATAAATTTTACAATCTATTCCTACTATAGCACTAGAGATGCAGAACCATTTGGGGTTGGTAAAACTTTCTTTTCTTGAGTGGAATAAAGGCCCAACTTTTGTTCATAGTCTGAGAGAAGGCCTTTATTAATTCCCTTGTCTTTTAACAATGCATTAGGTCCCAGAGTTTCATTGTTCTCTGGGCAACAGTTCTTGACCACTCATTTCTAAATAGAGGGTTTTCTCTTTGAACTTTGGAAAGTGAAAATGGCTACAGCTCAGCTTTCAATTAGAGCTGAGGGGACTGTAAATGCTGCAAGCTTTCAAAAATGGTTGAAATTCCTACCTCTGCAGATGTAAATTGTTTATAAGGACTAGGAAAACCAATCAAAAGCTGCAACCTTTCTGGTTTCCATGCAAGTGACTCATACTCTTCTGAGAGATTGGAATCATTTTATTTTATTTCATTTAAGCAAACTGGGAATCCAGCAACTACTTCAGAAGGCAACGCAAGATAAAGATAAAAGATTTTTAAAGTTTAACATTTATGAGTCATTGCTAACGTATATGTGTGTGTGTAAGAGAGAGTGAATAATTTTGTTTCTCTAAGGTACTTATGAATGGCAAGTAAAATAGTAGATTACTACCATCCTATGGTATGTGGTGATCTGCCACTGAGAATGCGAGATCAAAATTGATCCTTTTTTTGCTGTTTAAGTAATGGCTTTGCTTCAAAAAGGAACAGGAAACAGGTTTTTTATAACCTACTACCTTGATGCTTCCTTCAAGAACAGTAGCAAGCCACAACAGATCTGTAGCATTAAGACAAAGAAAGGAAAATGTACTTCTTAGGAAAATTACTCAATTTCCTAGATTTTTTCAAAGTCACTTCAGAGAGGTAAACACAGAAGAGTATGTAGTTTTCAATAAAAGTATATATTCTGTGCAAACTAGAGATTTTTGAAACACAAAATTATACAAATGTCAAACAGAACTAATAACTAATGTAAGCCAAATATGGACCACAATCACACTGCTCCATCTACTGTACCTCTAACCGGAAGCAGTCAAGAGCACTCTTAGAATTGAAATGACAACAAAGGGAACCACAACATAAGGATGTTGGTACATGAAGACTGCACATCTCCAGGTGCCAAAAAAAGGTGTGTAACTCAGTGACTGCACATCATTGTAATGTGCTCTCCATGGGGCTGCCCTTGAAGACAGTTCAGAAGTTGCAGCTAGTGCAGAATGCAGCTGCCAGGTTGCTGACCGGGACAGCTAGCCGGATGCACATCATGCCAGTTCTAAAAGGGTTGCATTGGCTGCCAATCCACTACTGAGCCCAATTCAAGGTTTTCACTCTGATTTATAAGGCCCTAAATGACTTGGGCCCCAAATATCTAAAGGAATGCCTTCTCCCATATCGACCTGCCCATGCCTTCAGATCAAGTGGTGAGGCCCTCCTGGTTGTTCCACCACCTTCAGTAGTGAGGCTGGTGGGCACCCGGGAGAGAGCCTTTTCTGTGATGGTCCCTAGACTATGGAATAGCCTCCCCCTCGAGGTACGTCTTGCCCCTTCCTTATATATATTTAGGAAGGTGGTGAAGACGCACCTCTTTTCCCTGGCCTTTGGCTGAGTTGATTATATTGCCCTCCCAGGACAGACACTATCATTTTAAACATAACGTGTATTGTTTTAGAGTGTTGAATTTTTAAAGTCTTGTAATGTATATTCTGTTTTAATCTGTTGTTTTAAGGTTGTAACCCACCCAGAGACCTTCGGGTATGGGGCGGGATATAAATGTAAATAATAAATTAATAAATAAATATTATTTATTGATAAATTAGCATAGTGATAAATGAAAAATTTCCTCTGCAACAGAAAGCTACTAAATATTCTATGCTGAAGGTTTTATCCTTTGAAATAAAAATAAAGGTTTAATGTATTAATAGTTTTGCTCAGAGCTGTTTAAAATGATGACTCTAGGATTTTAAGGGAATGTAGCTTTTTTTTTTTTTAAGGAAAACCAAACATGACCTTGGGGAATAAATGTCCCTTTGACCCATATAAAAGTGGAGTTGCAGTGCTAACATATGGAAATTATTTTCCCTAGAACATGTCTTGCAAAAGAAGGTTGAAATTATTGCACTGTGACTTAGTAACCACTCTCTCTCATAGCTGCCATAAAATGATGGCAGATAACTACACTGCACCACCATGATCATTACATATATGGCAGATGTCCATGGAAATCCATCCTTGCTAAAATGTCACAGTAGCAGTGTGTGAAAGGAAAGTCACACATTCAGAGCCAATTCACACAACCAGACTGGCATGTTCACGTAGCAGGTTTAGTGAGTTTGTGCCAAGTTAGCACATGCTGAAGAAATCATGCAGCTTACACTCCACCCTTATTTTCCATATCACCAGATAAGAGTTGATCTTTCCTTTCTGCTTTCTTTTGAGCTATAGTCTGCTTTTGAAATCTTTCTTTCTCTATATTTCTATTATCTAACTAGTACTGAATAATTGCAAAAAGTACTTTTTAAAAAATCCTAAGTTTAGGTACAAAGTATATGTAAAGGTAGATTCAGAACAACAACAGAAGAATTTTAGCACACTTGGGGCTTGTTTCCACTCATGCCTCTTAAAACGGTTTTAAAACAAAACAAAAGCAATTCAAACATGGAATCTGGCAGTCCCCACTTCAGTGGCTTTAAATTGCTATCAACCACTCTGCTGTCCCCACCCAAAATGGTTCAGAATTGCATTAGGAAAAGGGAATCTTTTCTCCCCCTCCACCTTGCCAGCCAGGGCCCCACCCCCTGCCTGCCGATTGGATCTCGCAATGACATGGCAGAGGGTGGGAATTGCAGCTCCTCCCTCTCCTGTCCTGTCCTGTCCTCTCCCCTCATGCTTTTGCAAAAGATGTCCTGCCAGTCCTGCTTGCACACACACACATGCAAATACACACACACCTTCCTCCCCTTCACTCTCCTCTACTCCCCATTGCCAGCAGCACCGGCTGGTATACGCACAAGCACGCACACACACATGTAAACTCAGGACTGGTGCTTTTTTGCTTCTCCGCAAATGCAGAGAAGTGAAAAAGCTGCAGCAGAGAGAGAGCTGTGTGCCTGCTTGCCCAGCTGGCTGCACACATGTGTGCTCAGTCACTGGCAGGGCATGGGGGAGGTGCTTCTCTCCTTCCCACGGCTCAGCAAGGCAAAAGGGGCACCTCCAGTGTGTGCTTCCTGGCAAGAAGAAAGCAAGGGGAAGTGTAAAATGAAACTTTGTTATCTTATCAGTGTGAAGTGTGGAGTGGGTGAATTGCTACATCTTATCAGGCTGAATTGTTACTTCTCTGCTGAATATAGATCTGGCGCTTTAACAAATCTGGAAAGGGGCTGGTCCCTGCGCAGAGTGAAAGCCTACCCATTTCATGATGTAGCGTTCCCACAGCAATAAGGAAGAAGTGTTTTATTTAAGTGTTTATTAAGGTGTTTATTTATTACATTTTTTAGCCGATAATCCTCAAAATACCCCTGAAATGGATTGGTAATGTGGACACAGAGAATCCAAACCAGTTCTAAACCATTTTTAAATGCCAATGGGAACTGGGCCATGGTAATATTGACTTTAAATGGCAGACAGAATGAGAGAGAGAAAGACAGAAAAAGAGAGACAGACTGCTACTGGGTCTCAAGTGATGAATGATGCACACTGTAAATGATGCACATTGTGAACTAAATAATTTCAAGTGCCTGAAATGTGAGGCTTTCAAAAGGAGTCCAGAAACTTAAATTTTGTATAATCTTGGTTGAACCTGAGATTGATTAAAATAACCATGTCTTCTTGGCTTTCCAAAATCTAGCATCAATGAGTCATCTGTTACATAATGCATTCTTTTGCTCACTCTCTGTGTGCACTTACACAATTGCCTAGGGAAATGTGATCTGTAGTCATTAAGTAGTTATTCTTTATAATGTGCTAAGATTATACAATCATTGTCCAAAGCATTACATTGCTGGGGAAACTTGAACAGCCATGCGTTTCTGCATAGTTGCCTTATAAAACTTTTTAATGCCTTGCCTTGTTGAGATGTGCCAAAACCTCCAGAGTTTCAAGATCAATTACTGGAACTATGCTTCTTCCAGTCTCCATGCAGACATGGTTTTCTAAAATATGGAATATACTTAACCATGAAGGGCCATCTGGTAACTTGTTTGCTTAGGCTCCATTACAACTGTATGGTATTCCTGAATCGGAGATCACACTAAAAATCACCACTATAGGGGTCATGGTGTTGTTTCAGTGAACAAAACAGAACCATAATCAAATTATCTCATGGTTATTTGGAAGTCTGACAGTACTCTGAGAGCAAATCAGCACTATAATTCCATAATCATTTAATAAAGTGACATAACATAGTGGTGACAATGTTGACAATCCTCTCTCAGTGGATCCTTTCCCACAATAACTTGGAGAATATTATGGGTATATCTTGCAGAAATATCCATCAAGAAAAAAGAAAGCTGAGAGCAGGGGTAAATTGACCAGGGGAAAAACCCACCTGAGGCTGTGTCTCAATTTTAAAATGGGGATGCCTTCTTCTTAGGCCATAGGGAAAGCACCTCAATTACAGCTCAAAATGACACCTGCATATCTTCACTTTCAAGAGCAAAGAATTCATTCAAAATGGCACTCTGAAGTACTTCTGCTAAGGATGGCAAAACTGTGTACCTTGGATGGCAATCACATCTGGTAATGGGGCAGCACAATCACTGTTCAACATCTACCACTGCTTCAAATGGAGATGTGGCCACAAAAGACATTTTACAAGGTGCCTTGTCAGGTTAGTGGAAACACAGTCTGAGATGGCACCTCAGGCTGCTATTGAGTCAGACATCGTCTTTCTCTAAGGCAACATCTCAAAAGTTTTGTAACTGTCCTAAAAAAAAAAAGACCACTACAGAGGAGTAAGAAATATAGTCCTGAATCTTTACCAAGACTGTGTCTCCACTTACCATAGCAAAGTGGCTTCATCCAGGAGAAGATGTGACAATTGCCTTCTGACAGGATGCTTTCTTTCCTCTGTTGTGCATTAAGGAGGTGTTCTTTGGATCAGTGCCCTTTGAAGGTGCAAAATGGTGCCTCTAATGACAGGTGCACCTGGAAACAGGATGGCACAATTGATACCATGATATGATACCATGATATGATATGGGATATAATTTATGGATTTATGGAGAAATAATGAATCTGTGATTTCATGAAAGACTTAAGTGTCATTCTGGAAAACTACTGGTTTTGGGAAATGCTGACAAAAGGCCAGGAAGAAGAGTTGACCTCATCTGCTGTTTGTGATAAGAGATAAAGACAAAAGGTTTACTCCTAGCCTTGGCAACAGGAAACCTGAAGTTTTGCATCTGTGTCCTCAAAAGGATCCTATCTCTGGCTCTCTTGATAAGAACATGCCAGAAACAATTTTTACAAGCTCGGAGCTGACCAGTAACGTGGAATTTCTGAGTTTGAAATAGATATGTTTCTCCATTATTTTTAATTTCAAACTTTGATGGGTCTTTTGGACATTTAAAAGTTAAAAAAGGAGTTTATATTGATACGATCAAGATACTAAGATTTCCAAGCATTGGCTGAGAATCTGTTTGTCTGTGTGAATGCTACTTCTTACAAGCTGGCTTTCCAGTTTGCATTAAGAAACATAGTTCTGTTAATGGGATGGTTATCTGCCTAGCAGAATTCCTTCTCCATCCTGTTTTTGAGTGGAAAAGACAAAGACCATGTGCTTTTGACTCCATTGCTTTGGGTTTTCTTCTTCCCAGAAATACTTGCATTTCTTGAATCATTTCCTATTGAGCGTTTGGCCAATCTGAAGTAACTTCCTTTGGACAACCTCCAGGGATATCTTTTATAAGCGCTGGAGAAGTTTAGTTTCTTTCTCTTGCACTCTTTTACTCTTGGTCTCTTGGTAAGGATGCTAAGTGTTTATCCTTTCTTTCTCTCTCCCCCCCGCCCTCCTATTTCTTTTCCTTAAGAATGGTTTTGCAGGGGAAAAGTTTTTCTGAGTTGCTACATTTACTAACAGAGAGAAGCTGAATTTTTAAACCATTTTAATTCTGCTTTTCGGTTTTTTTTTCTTTTCAGTTTAGTTTGGGCTTGCAAAGATACAATGCAGTTCTTTTGCATTACTTTTAAATTGTTTTAAAGAACTTTAGGCTCTTTTTAATTGTTCTGAGTCAAACCTTTTTGAATTCTTTTTGCAGTTTTACTAGTTTTAAAGAGCTTTAATTAGATTTGCTCTTGAACTAGAAGCATACCTATTAAAGGGGCATTTTTGTTTCTTTTCAATTTTGGAAGAATACTTCTGAAGATATTCTGATATTTTATGGATATCTCTATTTTTTTTTTATTCTTATGTGGAGTTAGGATTCCCTTCCATAGATTAGGGGTTTTCCTTTATTTCTTTTTCTTTCTTTTTGCTGGTTTTCTTAGTTTCAAACTAAATAAGTTTTATTTTGAAATCTTTCTTTTTGAGTCATTTCAAAGAGTTTTGCTGCATTTTAGTGCATTTTTTTCAGTTTTGCTACATAACATGAAATGCTAGCAAGATAATTGTTAACTTTTGCACACATTTGTGTTCTTTTTGTATGATTTGTACATCATATGAGCTATGTGCAATGGAATAGCTCTACCCCCATTTCCAGTTTTCTTTTCTGTACCCTAATAAATAATTTTTTTCCCATTTTCTCTCAAAATAAATGATTTTCATTGTTTTAGGTGTGTCCAATATGTCCAATTTCTGCTATTTTTCATTTTTAAAGCCTTATCAAAAGATCTTGCTCCCCCCCCCCCAGGATACAGAGTTTGGGGTACTTCTGGGTTTTAATTAATGCAGATTAATCCAAATTCACTTCCCTGGTCATCACAATCATCACAAGGCACTTTCTACCACCATGGCTGGAACTCAAGAGAAGCTATTATAGAGTATCTCACCCTCTAAGCTAAGACACAGCCTAGGCTGCCATAATACAAGGACTTTTCCAATCATAGATCGAACCTAATATTCAAATAAAAATTCTTAATATTGCTTAATCAGACTATCGTAAAAAAAATATTCTGGTAGGAACGCAACATATTTGGAACTCAGGGGACATTTCATATGTTGGAGAAATGCCAGAATTATCTTCAATGGCATGGGTGAGGCGGAAACAGAGGTGACAATACAAAGAATCAGGCAAAGAGAAACCAGAAGCAGATGAGAAGGTGTTCTGTTAAAGTTTCCTGGAAGGGAAAGTTGTCCCTCATTTAACATGGTGGTTCCATCCCAGGAAGTGCCATGCTATGGAAATTAGCTGACTACAACAAAAGGAAGGTTGCTTCTTTAGTTGAAGACCAGGGTGAAGACATGTATTCTCTCTCACACACACACACACAACCCACACACGTTATATCTTTTTTTCCCCCTGCCCTGAAACCCAAAAGTCTTTCAGAGTGGTTTACAATATATAATGCTAGATGACTTCCTTGCTATCTAAATAGTCATGATCCATGAAGAACAGGGGATTAGAAGTAAAGAAGTGGAACACCTGCCTAGAATCTGATGTTGCTTCTGAATGGTGGGACAGATGAAGAGTCCTATATCACAGCCTCCTTCTCTTTCCTGTAACATGTTGATAGTATATGACTGCTCTGGATGGCAAATGAGTGAGGAATATGATTTTGCTTCTTAGTGCCAGGGCTACTGGTGAGTCCTATAACAATAACCTGTATCCTTCTTCTGCAGTCTGCTGGTTGAATAGCATATCTGGGTGGCATTGAAATGAGTGAACAAGAATCTAAAGGCAAATCGCTTGTGGACAGAGTAACTTACTGATTTATATCTTTATTTATAACAAAGCAAAACAAAATCTGGAAAGCCCCAAGGACAGATTGGTCCAATGAGACAAGATCGTCGCTGCAGGAGTGCATACAAATAGGGCATTTGGAGCTGCTTGTTCAAATCAGTCTTTTTCTACAGATGCACTGGGAACACACAGCACCAGAAACAACCACAGTCCCACCTTCAGACAAATCCTTCCTGACCTGATGCCTCAGATGTCATTCCAAAGTGGCAGATAAGGCATCCTGATAGGAGAGCAGGATTTCTGATTCTGAAGGTGCCCTATCCCACAGATACAACCCATCCAACTCTGACTCACAGCTACCTCAGACAGCAAATACTTTGGCAATGTGGCACAGCCTACAGTCACAAACAAACAAACCCACAAGGCATTTGTAAAAGCTGGCTGGCAGCTGCCCCAAAGCTAACCTTGGTTGCACTCATATGCAATGGTAAAACTTTCTCACTTCTGCATTTTTTTATTTCAAATCCAGTGTTTCTTCTTTTCTAAACTGCCATTGCCTTGGTTTCATTCATTCCTTTACGTATATCTTTGCAAATCTACAGTATTTTGTTGCCATTTTCTCCCTTACCCATTTTCAATTATAACCCTGTGCATCTACTTTAAATTAACATTCTTAGACTAGCCCCTTTTCTCTTGCTCTGCCCCCTTTGAAGTTGAACAAATGAAGAGTTGCTGTTCAGAAAGTGTGCATGAAAAGGAGAGTGGGAGAGGCCATTGATTAGCTGTGGGCATGCATAATTTATAGGTAGCTTGAGCATCCTATGGAAATGGGCCAAAGATTTGTTTTTTTCCCTGTGAATTGGACTCTATGAATTCTAAATGATCTTTAGCATTTATTATTGCTTGAGAAGTTCCCTCCAAGTGATGTGATTATTTATATATTCTGACTCAGTTTCCTTCCACCTAGCCAATTTGAATTTTAAGCTCTCCCTCACTCTCTTCACCATGTCGTTTAGCTGGTGTTAATCATTAGTCTGCTCTCAGGCACTGCATCCTTGTTCAATGTTATGCTGTATTTTTGTTTACTACAATGAAAAGAGCAAGATTCTGTTTTGTTATGAGAACCCAGGAAACTAATTTGCTATGCTACCTTCCAAAGAGAACACAGGAAAACCTGTTTTGTAAATTCAACCTTTTTTACAGATAACATGCTGGATGCACAGAACACACACAAACCCTGTGTGTGCCTTTAAGAAACAAAAATTAATGCAAAGCTTATTACAATCCTGGTGCTTGCTAGCGTTTCCTCTCTTCCACTGTCCAAGTGTCTGAATTTCAGCTTCAGATGAGTGTGGCCTGTTGGGATTTGAGCTGCCAGTTTAATTAGTGTTCAGTAATTTCAATAATGAGTGACAATTCATTGGGGCTTTTAGGTTGGTCTTCTGTTCAGAAGCAAATCAATAATCCACAGTTTTTCCCCTTCTTTAAAGACAAGAAAGTGGCATGTGAGTTACATCAGATGAGAGAAAATAAATGAGGAAAAGCACAAGTCCCTCAGTAACTTGAGAGGCAATTGGCTTTAATGGTGTGGGCAGCCTCCCTGGTTTGTTGATGTTATTGGATGAACAGAAAGGTCATTAGTATCTGAAAAGGGGCTCCAAAGATTCTCACAGTAAACAATTTGCCCTGGCTGTAACCATAGTGATTTGGGTAAATGAACACAGGTATGAGGATTACTACTGTATTCCCCAGACTGCCTATATTATTGCCTCAGAAGATATAAAAACAATTGAGGCTAATTGTATGAGAGTGAGTTTATTACAAACATAAATGGAGGGGGGGAAAGAAACCAGATATATTGTTGAGAAGAGCTCTCTTTTTTAAAAATCTCTTAATTTTCTATATAACTCTGTAGGAGCATATTGCTTTAATTTCTACTCACTCCAATGTGCATGTTTATATTATCTTGGATTCATCTTTGTGATGAGTTTATCCCAGCTACTTCATAATTTCTAAAATGGCAGATGACAGAATTCAAAAAAGCCTGGAAGGAAATATGCATAGCAATGGACGTCAGTTGCATTTATCTGGAAGTCCCCACATTTGTGAATGTCATTCTGCGCGTGCTCAATGATACTCTTCCTTAAAGGACGTAAATTGATTCTGGCACTAAGCCCCACTGAACCTTGGATCAAATTATGTGTCACCAAGGTGAAGAAAAGGCTCCCCCTTTGCAGTTTTTCTTACATAGCTGTATTTTTCCCCCTCAAAGATGCGGCTATCGTGAACAAGCCCAGTGTTAAAAAATGCAATGTCTGCTCTACCTTATTTCCTTTATTTTATGACTGGTAGAAATGCCCCCGAGTGAATTCATTTTGAAAGCTAAAGAAATCCTTGTTTTCTCCAAAAAGCATTGACACAATTCATTACACCATGCAGGAAGGCGATCCAAAAACTTACCCATATTACCACTTGCAAGCCTGGCAATCTTATACAGTAGCTGCCTTTAAAAAAAAGTTGCTATCTTCTGTTCACCCAACAAAGAACCAGTCTTCATGAGGTGTTATGATTTGCAGTATACAAATCCATTAAAAAAACACAAATGAAATCCCCAGCTGGGAAGGTCAAGTCTAATGAGGTGGGCTATTGTGAGAAGTGGTAACGCACAGCATCCCCCATGTAGGCCAGAGGTGATTCCAAGAGAACAGCTGCTTATAATTATTATAATCTGACACATTTCATCCACCTCAGGTGCTATTTTTTTTCCTCACAAGAGAACAGATTAATTGTATATCAACTGATATACATAAAAAAGGGTTTGATAGAAGGCTTAATAAAGTAACATTAAATTGAAGATCCCACTGAAATTCTAATGCGTATTTTCTCAATTAAATTCCCTTGTACCATAATTTGGGTGCAATCTGGTTTTTTTTTTTCTTCTCCACTTCACTGAATGTAAAGTTTTAAATTATTGTTGCTTTAAAGTAAGGAGAAAGCCGTCCCTTATTTGCAGATAAAAATAAAGAATAAAATAGAACTATTCATTACTGGCTCCACCATTACTTGGGCTTTTGGTATTCTAATATTAAGAAATACGGTTTATTAGAATTTAAGTTCCCAGGTGAAAAGACAGTACCTACATCAAAATGATATTACCAGGGCAGTAGCAGTGGTGAAAAGACATCAAGAAGAATATTGTTGATCTTATAAGATGGTATCTGTTTAGAACTGTGTTTGAAATCAAAGTAGACAAGTCCTTTCTGAGACACAGTTGACCTCAGGAATTTCAGTTCTCATTCTGTCAATAGCAGCTCATGGATCACCTCTGCAAATGCAGGCAGAATTAGTAAGGTTCCAATTAGACATCTCCCTTTGATCAAACCAAATATGTTTTGATCTCCAGTGTATCAAAATATGGTGCAGGTAAGTAAATGGGAGACTTCCAGTTTGCACTCTGCCCTTTCAACACAGCCCTTGTGGTTTCACTTGTATGTCCCTGGTACACTCTACCACAGTTAGAAAATCCTCTCTTGATCTTAGGGGTTTGGAAGCAAAGAGATTATTCTCTGACTTACCTCCCAGGCTAGGGACAAAATTCAATCTGAAATTTAGACTATAAGAAGATAAGTACACAAGAGGAGCCCTACTGTGGTTGAGGATCCTAGGCATTTCCGCACTGAATCGCGTTCGAAACGGAACGCGTTCAGGCGGAAAGCTTAAGCCAGCTTCGGGCGCTTTCCCCGTTCACACACAGACGCGCCAGAACGCGTGTAAACGCGTTCCGGAGCGTCTGGGTGCGAATGCTCAAAGCGCCCGAAGCTGGCTTAGCCGGCAAACGCCGGCAAGGGGCGCGATGACAGCCGCGGAGGCAGATCGACAATCAGCTGTTTGACAAACAGCTGATTGTCAAAGCCGCGCGGCGTCGGAGGCGCGCCGGCAGCCGTTCGGGAGACAGAAGAAGCGCGAACGCTTCTTCTCCCGAACGGCTGCGGGCGGCTCGTCCGCGTTGGAACGCGTGTAGAGCACTTCGAAGTGCTCTACATTTCGAACGCGGAAAAGACAGCTGCGGACACGTCGGAACGCAAGCCGTGCGCGGCCAATGCGGATGACGTGTCCTCAGCTGTCTTTTCCGCATTCCGTTCAGCCCCGTGCGAAAACGTCTCCTGTCTCATACAGTGGGCCAATCAATTGCTTCTGGGATCTAAAGCAAAAGAAAAAAGCAAAACCTTCACTTGCTCTTACTTTCCTACAAATGGCCTGTCTCTCCAACCCAGAAGCCATACCTAGTAGGGGTGTGCATGAATATTCATATTATTATTTGTACAAACTTGGCCAAATTTGGACATTCAGATTCAAATCAAAAGCTGGCACATTCAAAGGTTGACATTCAAATTCAAATTCAAGTTCAGATTCAAATAGAATGTCCATACAAAACTTTGTTACATTTGTGTACCTGGGAGGTGGGAAAGTAGCTGCCCTAGTCACATCTGCAATGGATCCAGAGTAGATTCAAAGTGGATGGAGAGCAGATTCAAAGTAGATTCAGGGCAGATTTGATGCATTCCGAGCAGATACATATGGGATATGCATGGGTTTCGTATCGAATCCTACTACATTCGAAGGGGATCTGTTTGAATGAATACAAATTTTCTAGCATTCAATTTGATATGAATCAAATGCAAAAAAACACCCTTGTGCATATGCCTAGTACCTAGGCATCCATTCTAGTTCCCATTGATACATCTGTCCTCCATGAATTCATCTAATATTTTCTTAACATCATTCAGGCTGGTTGCTATCACCAGCTCTTCTGGTAGTAAATTCCATAGATCCATGGCCCGCTGGATGAAAAAAATACTTCCCCTTGTTGGTCCTAACTCTCTTGCCCATCAGCGTCATAAGAGTTCCTTCTGGTTTCCAGTCAGCATTGGCCAATGAATTGGTTAGCCATCTGAGTTAGCCATCTGGAGAATCCTCAGAGAAGTTTTAATTTCTCTGAGTTTTAGTTGCCCTTGGCAGTCATGAGTAGGAAGTGGCTACATTTACCATTTGTCATATTCTGTCTGGAACTCCACACATTAGTGCAATCAAGATAAATACTGTTAGGATATCCCTTGCCTTCAGGTGTAAAACACAAAAGTCATGGTGTGGGAAATAAAAGGGAAATGAGAAGGAAATGAAAAGTTCAAATCAAGGCTGCTTCCAGTAAAACGTGTGATCCTCTCTGTGTTACATTGCAAATACTAATATTCCCAATAGAGTGCCAGTTGCAATGCGCTAAAAGCCCACTGCAAAACTATTATGAAAAATCCACCAATGACTCAGAGTTTCCTCTAATACACCTTCATGTCTTGAGAGCCATCCAAGTGTGCAAAAAACAGCAAAAGAAAGAAGGCAGGCACTTGGCTTCTCCTCATAGGCTGATCATTTAAGCTGCTTACCAGATATCAAGGCAAGCCAGGTGTCTGTTGCAGAGGCAGTTGTGGGATCTTGTTTAGATCCTGCATTGCTTTTGTTATCCAGAAGCAACACAATGGACTAGGGCCCTTTCTGCATTTACATGTTAATCTATATGAAAGAGCTGCTAAGAACATGTCACCTGCATGACAATCCAGATCAAGGAGCTGCTAAGAACATGTCATCTGCACAGGAGTAGATTAGATCTGGATCTGTTCTACTCCTGTGCAGGGCTCACTAGTCTGGATTAGTGGTGGACCAGATAAATGTGGTCAATATTCACGCTAACATTCTTTAGCACACCTTTGCTGTTCTAAGGCCCACTGCCTCTGTCTGTGGTTGATCTGGATCTAGCTAATATGGACCTAGCTAATATAGATTAACCAGGGTAAACTGCTGTAACTAAAACTGAAGTGAAGACAATTCAAGCAGAGGGGATGGTCACATTTATTCCATTGATTGATTGATTGATTGTATTTTTATCCTGTCCTATATCCGAAGGTCTCAGGGCAGTAAGCTAAAAGTAGTAATATTTATTAAGATACAAAATTGTAAAATGAAGCAGGGTATTCTTGCAATATTAAAAGAACAAACTGGATACCGTCTTTAACATTATTAGTAAAACTTTTTTAAGGCTCACACTGAAAGCCAATTGCTAAATAAATAAATAAAAAGTTGAGCCTGCCTTCAAATTCCCATAGTATTTTCTGTTTAAATGCATAAGATCCTCTTGGGGCTTGCAAATATATTTTTAAAAGAAACGAGGGGTGCTTCCGCACTTGCTTAAATAAATCTGGATCTACCTCATCCGGATTTAGTAAATCTGGGTTCCAGTAGACCTGGTTTTACTAAATCCAGATGCACAGGAGATCCGGATTTACGGGGGTCCGTGCTCCAGGACCCCTCCCCCGGCCCGCCATGCTTGGCTCCTTGGAGCCAAGCATGGCGAGCCAGGGGACTCCTACCTTGCGGCTTGCCCTCACCCCAGAAGCGGTGGATTGCTGCTTCTGGAGCCAGGGGGAGCTTCTCCAAAGCCCTTCCTAGCCCACCCGGGGGAGACTGAGCGAAATCCCCTCCTTACCTTGTCGTGGTCGCCCCAATTCTGGCCGCGGGGACCCAGGATGCAGTGCACCTGCATCCTGTGCACCTCCTGATTGGCCGGGGCTGCTCCTGGCAGCTCCGGCCATCAGGAGGCTTTCTGCGCATCTGTATGTTATAACCAAAATAATCTGGAAATATTCAAAATAGTAAGAACAAGACAGGCAGGTATGCTGCAGTTGTATAAAGGACTGGAGGTGGATCAAAAGAGAAGAGTGCTTATTGCAGAGCTGGACAGACAGTGCTAGCACTGTGTTGGAAAAATTATACCGTATGACCAATAGAAATAAATGGTAGAAATATGTAATGAAAATGTGAAATTTTGAACATATTGGAGAGTGGAAATTCAGTATAATGGAGCTGGAAATAAGAAACAAAGTAAAGAAAGATGGAAAAGTGTGATTTCTTATGTTCCAGAAAATGGATATTTTAGTATATCTGAACCAGTATTAAACATCCTTAGGCCATGATCACACCTTTACATTAAACCCTCTTTTGTCTAACTTCAAGCTTGATTGCTCACACCTTTTCATTCCTATCCATTTCATTTGCGGAATTTCTACCTTCCATGATAGTGATAGTGACAACTGTAGTAGGGTTATGTCTATAACGTTACAATACATTACAAGTCCACCATATATGGTAAAATGATCTTTCATGTTTTCCACATTCCCAACAAATGTTTTATATATATTCTCCATGTTTATTATCTTATAAAAAAATTCTTTCAGATTATAACATAGTGCAAATGTCAATCCCTTTGTCCACATATTTTCCCACTGGCTCATCTGTATGTTATAACCAAAATTCTTTGCCCATTTTATGCATATGATGGTGAGAACTAATTCTGGGAGGGTCAAGTCTGAAAGTATACATAACTTTGTGCTTTTGTTGCTGTGGTTTCTTATCTATTAAATCAACAGATTCTGAGATATTTCTTCTGTTTGAGGTCTACTGTGGTTGTTTTGACTCAGTCCAAGTGTCAAGTCAAATGATACCACCCAAATGTGAGTTTCTGGGGTTTTTAAATTACAATGGGACTCATTTGTGCATATTAACTGACTGTTTTTAATTCTTCTGTCTCACCAGGACGAACTAAAGCCTTATCCATATGAGCCAGCATCCGGGCCCATAGGGGGGTCTAGATGTCCTTTCAGGGCATCTGAACATAATCTCACTCTCTGTTTTCACTTCACTTAAACTGAATTTGCCTAGTTCTGTTGTTTCTGATTCCTACAAAAGTAATTTCTTTATCCAATTCATCACAGGCTTATCTATTTTCATCATTTCTTCATTGCTGCTCATTGGAGTGGAGAAAAGAAAAGGGAAAGAATAAAAATAATTGCACTTCTACTTTTCCCTCTATGTAATTTAAGCTTCAACCCTAGCAAATTTTGCTCATTTTCAGTTTGGAACTGCAGTGAAACACTTTTCATTTAGGCATTTGTCTCTATATTTCCCTTTTTAGTATCTAAAATTAAGGCTGCAGGGTTCCTCCCGCATAAGGATATTTTAAGGATTAACGCAAAATGCCACTCTTCACTCCTGGATGGCTCCATTCCTAGATGGCATTCCTTTTAGGTTTTTTTTTCCCATTTAAGATATATTTGAATGAATACATGTATTTCATTACATTAGTAAAAATTGTTAAAGTGAATTGTTGTGAAAAATTTTAAATAGAGAGGTTTTGCTAGTTCTCTAGCAGGAGCATTTAATGATTTCATATGGCCATTAGATCTTTTGTTCACAAATTGGGCATCAATTTGGCCAAATTATCAAATTACATTCTTTGAGGTATATTGAAATCATACTAGCAAGTTTAAACTCCCAGTAGTTCATGAACTTTTTCTTAATATTATCAAGCTGAACAATGGGACCCTTTTAAATCCCCCAGTGAGTACCTATTAAAACCAAAATTTACAACTATACATATCATCTAACGTGTTAACCAGGTGTTTCAGTGTTATTGTTTGAAACTCTACCTAGGTTTAAATCAAATGAAGAAAAGCCAAAAGTCCAATTAAAATCCCACATTGCCTCTTGATTGTGCGTAGGTGAGAGACATTTGTTGTAGATTTAACTGCCAAAAAATCATAAAAAGTGTAGGCCATCCTTATCCCACCCCCTTTCTCAGTTTCTTATTTCTTTCTTAGGTTCTCACAGCTTGCTGGCATTTCCTGTGCTTAACTGAGGAAAGGAAAAAGTAGAATAAATCTAGGAATTTCTGGCTTAATTTTAGTAGCATCCTGGACACTCTAGCTGAATTTGACAATTGAGGGTTGTCATGGGATATTAAAATCCTTCAGAGGGCCCATTTAAGCAATTCTTTCATAGTCTGTCCCTTAATCAGTTCCATTCCTGCACTGCACACTCTCTGCCAACATGTGTCTCTTTTATTTAATAGTTCAGTGACAACAAATTTATGTTGCTAAGCTCCAAAAAGTAAACCTTACCAAAATTCCTCCCCAAACTGCCTTTACAGACATCCACCAAGGTAATATGGAATTCAGTTATCTCCTCTTGACTGTAATTACTTCCAGATTTCAGTTGCCTATCTTTTGGTCATTTTTCTCATTCCACCTTAGACCAGAACTCCTGGTGTTTCTTTACATTTATAGTTTTTTAACTCAGATTTCATTGCCACCCACCCTTTCAACTTCTTTTTTTTTTTTTTTTTTGCAGACCTTCACATTTCACTAGAGGAGCTAGCTCCAGATAAGTTTTCCCCACAGCTGGTAACAACTCACTAATAATTCTGAAATAAATGTTTTATTTAGATTTTTTTGCAATGATCCAAATATCTTATTTTTTAAAGAAATTACCAAAAACAAATGTCACTCATCACAACATCTGTTCCTTCTTATGTTTTACTTAAGAAAATAAAATGTGCCAGATTTTTCCATCCACCAAGAATAATTACCCTTAAAAATGCTTCTAATGGTTTCAGCTTCATCCAAAGCTTTTAGTAAAAGTTGTAATCAATTTATTTCTTGGCTTACTCTGTATTTTATTTTTTTGCAATAAAAGTGACTGAGGTAATCATTTGTTTTCCTAATGATATTACAAAACTAACAGTGTTAAAATTACTGTTGCTTTCAACATCCCAGTTGTTCTCATAAGTACAAGTTTCACATTTATATTATAAATAATATAAATGTGTCTGATTCTTTAATGTTTCATCTCATTCAATCAGCTTGATCCTTGTAAGATACAAAGCAGTATAGTTTCAGAGACACTGCTGTTGGCTTCTCTGAATTTGTGTGTGGATTGGGTTTACATGTGTGTGGTCAAGAACCATTTACCCAGTAGAGGTTACACAGCAGCAAGCAAAATGATTCTGGGGACAGAATTTTCCTCACAGAATGGCTGATCCTGACCGGAATTGAACACAGAGACTGGAAGTGTGGCTAGAGTTCAGCCATTTTGGCCCTCTGTGAAGTGATTCTGGGTCCAATTTCCACCCATTGAACTGCCTTCTTCTCCTGTCAGTGTCCCCACATGGAGAAGGTAAATCCCTTTGCTGTAGTGTCCTGAAAATACTTTCAAGGAATTACGGTCAAGGCACCTCAAACAGGAATTGGAGCAGGTCACGGGTAAGTGAGCATGGAAGTATTTGCCCATCCGTTCCTGGCCACTTGGAGGTCACCTTAGGTGCCCATATAGATACAGCCCCTGTTTGGCTGTGGTTTAACCACACGATTCAATGAGAGGTGGAAGAGGCTTGATTAGCTATATCCAGAAAATCTATGAAAACTTAGTCCTATACCTATAATGGAACATTTTCCTAATGCAAATAATAAGTGGATTTAATATTTTACATTTATACACCAGTCTTACTTTATCTTTCTTGCAAATATTAAAGGAAAGGGGTGGGCCTGAGAATTGGTGGTAAAAGAACAAGGTAGAGACAGGATTGGGGGGGGGGGAGGGCACTGGAGTTCCAAGCCACTGATTAAGAGCACGGTCAGAGAAATTCTGGTAAATCATGAACTAGGACTATTTTTGTTGTTGTTTTAAAGCACATGATATTGCTTTATCTTTGTATTTGAAATAAAGTAACTCCAAAGTAGTAATAACAAAACGTCTGACTAAATTTTTTATTCTTGATTTCAGAGAAGTAGATATAGGACTTTTCTGCACTGAAAGGCCATAATCCAAAGCAATGGGTCTGAACTAGCAAGGTTTTGTTTCAACCAAAGCTGGTGTGGTCCAGTCTGCCTGACAGCACTGGTCTCGCACTGACTCTAAAGGTCATTCAAACTTCAAGACCAACCAATGAGGGTTTTGAATCTACATGCCTCCATGCTCTGGATTATGCTGTGCCCCTGCACACCTCTCTGTTCTGGATCAGGCTGTGATGGTCCACTGATAGACCTTGGCATCTGGGTCTACCAATAATCTAGAACATACCAGCAGTGGGCAGGATTTCCCATATTCTGCCCATAGTCCTCTTTTTTTCTGTCTAAGCAGCAGTGCAGAAAGGCCCTATAAAAACAAAAAATACCAGCTCAGAATATTTAAATTAAAAAAATAAAACAGAAAAACATGACACATAACGAAATCTGTCTCAGGCTGCATTCACATGGAGTTTTTAAAAAAGCATCTGTGTGGCTTTGCAACAGAGATGGAGGTGGGATTGTTCATAGACTATCCTGTCTTTCCCCACCATGAACATAATAGAGAAGGTGGATTAGAAGTGGAATGAGAACAAAAGGAGCATATACTACTGTCTTTAAGGAAGTAGGGTGTTTTTCCACTGTCACTAGAAGTACCCATTAAGTACCCATTAATGGGTACTTAATGGCATTTTTGTACCCATTAATGGGTACTTAATGGGTACTTCTAGTGACAGTGGAAAAGCACCCGTACAGTCTGGACCTGTTTGCACCTGTGTGATGGAGTGATCCAGGCCACTTGCTGGATCACTCTATCACAAAGGGGAGCCATGGCAACGGGGACCATTTATTCACCAGAAGTTACCACATGTTCCCCTGGAATGATGCAGCTGTGGCCTGCTAAAAAGCAGGCCACGCATTTACCAGGAGTGGCTGGATCACTCCTGAACACTGCAGTCACACTATCCAGATTACCATGGCAATATCTGAGCATATACCAAATGTTGTCCTGGATGACTCATAGAATCAGATTTAGGTCCAGCCTCTCCTTGAAGACCTCCAGTGAAGGAGAGCTCACTACCTCCTGTGGCAACCTAATCCATTGACTGATTGCCCTCACTGTCAGGAAGTTTTTTCCTAATATCTAATCTGTATTTACTCCCTTGGAGTTTCATACCATTGTTTCTAGTTGTTCCATCTTGTGCAGGGGAGAATAGGATGTTGTCATGGCAATCCAGCTTGTCCTGGTCTAGACTTTCACACCTCAAGCACTGTGCCCAGATATAGGGCTGGTTTCGCACTTGTGTGAATGGCCACCACAGTGCTGGAACCTTACTGGCCTGGTACGGTACTGTCATACCATATCAGGCCAGCAAGTGTGAATAGGCCCTTCTTTTGACCTAGGAGAATTTTCCAAGGTATGGAATAACAGAAAAAACTTTATTCAAAAGCAAGCTTTTCTGTGAGTTTGATAATACAATAGCTACTGCATCAGAATATATAGTAGTATATTAATAACAGTATGAAGAAAATAATGAAAAATTTTGTTGCAACTGAAAAATCACAGATATAGTCAGACTACCAAAAGTTTATTTATTTGATAAATAGATAGATCAGCTTATAGTAATACAGATTTTTCCAGCACCCTTCCATGCTAACAACTGTTGAAAAACTGTATTTAGTATTGTTATGGGCCTACTACACTGGAGATTATTATAATTCATAGCATTAACCAAGACCAGTCTTTACTGTTCCATGCTGCACAACCCAATTAAGAGTAACAGAAACAGCTAAATTTAACAGGTCCAGTGACATGATAATGGGTTCAAAGAAGCCATGGCCTACATCTCACATCAATGGCAGTTGGCACATTGGTTTTTAATAATACTACTTAAATATGCATTACAGAATTAAAAGCCTCTATTTGAATAATGAGTAGGATTTGACTTAGAATTATAAAAGCAAGTAAAAAGCTGACCTGTAAATACTGCTAGTGACACAGTGTAGTTTTCATTGTAAAAGCCCAGCCATAGAAACCAAGTAGTGACAAATTCTCAGCACAAAGCAAGAAATTGTCAACTTGTGAGGTTCCTAAGATTTGTTAACTCAGAACATTTTTATCCCACATTTCTCTGTGATACCTAGGTTAGTAAGATGCATTACAAGTCACTTTAGGCACTGTTAAATATGAATTAGAACCATGCACTGTGTTCAAAACTCCATTTATCCTTGTTTCAACCTTGTCAGGTAAATCTGGCTGGTGGTTTTGTGAGTTTCAGAACCTGGAGTGGGAAAATCAAACTCTGTTTTTTATGCCATATTAAATTTTAGGTGCAGTTGACTGATGGCAAAGGTATACAAATTGTTTGATGCATGCATGTGCTGCATGCACACCTATGCATAAAGTGGTAAAATTTAGAAATCATCTTGCATTATGCGCTTCATAAACATGGGCAAAAGAATTTGCCTTATCTTCTGAATGGAGCCACTGAGAGACAAAGGAGATTATTTCCAAGGTGTTCTACAACATGTTTTCATCCTATACCCAAAATGCGACCTATTTCAGGAAGATTTAAAATTCTACTCTGATTAGATAATGGTATACCAAATTCCAAGATCAATTAGGGTTCTGTTTTTATGATGCTCTCACCACAGCAGAGCCCATATTCTCCATGATGCTTCCAACCATTGTTATCTCCCCTTTATTTTCCACCCAAAGCACACTTCCTAATGAATAATAATAATAATAATAATAATAATAATAATAATAATAATAATAATAATAATAATAATAATAATAATAATAATAATAATAATTATTATTATTATTATTATTATTATTATTATTTGTATACCGCCCTATAGCAAACCAATCCAGGCGGTTAACAACAGTAAAATGTAAAATATAACAATTAAAAACACCTTATCCCTCCCCCCCCTTAAGACAGTATTAAACAGTATAACATATTAAAACACAATATCAATGCATAAACAATAATTTAAAAACTAAAACAATAATTTAAAAACTAAAAACCCTGATGTCCCTCTGTTGATCCTCAACCATCACTAAGATGGGGCCACAGGAGGAATCAGGGAATCTGGGCCGGGATGGTTAATCTGGAAAGGCCTGCCGGAAGGGATCCGTCTTGACCGCCTTTTTAAAGCTGTCTAATGATGTTATCTGACGGATCTCATCCGGCAGGTCGTTCCAGAGTTTGGGGGCGACAGCAGAGAACGCCCTCTGGGAGGTCGCTGCAAGCCTAAATTTTAGAGGTTGCAGTAAGTTCCTCCCAGAGGACCGGAGAGTGCGGGGAGGATTGTACGGGAGGAGGCGGTCCCTGAGATAGCTTGGACCCAAGCCATTTAGGGCTTTAAAGGTGATAACCAACACCTTGTACTGGGCCCGGAAGCTGATAGGCAGCCAGTGGAGGGACCTCAAAACGGGAGTGATGTGGTCCCTCCTAGATGTTCCTGAGACAAGCCTGGCTGCCATGTTTTGAACCAGCTGTAATTTCCGAGTCAAGCACAGGGGTAGCCCCATGTAGAGTGCATTACAGAAGTCAAAGCGTGAGGTTACCAGCGCGTGCACAACAGTCTCGAGATCCCTTACTTCCAGAAAAGGGCGCAGCTGGCGTATCAGCCGAAGCTGATAACAGGCACTCCTGACTGTCGCATTTACCTGATTTGTCATCAGGAGCGACGAGTCAAGGAGGACCCCCAGACTGCGAACACAGTCACTGGAGGAGAGTGTGACCCCATCCAGGACTGGAGGTTGCAACCCAATTCTTGGTTTCGGGGCCGCTACCATGAGCACCTCCGTCTTGTCTGGATTCAGTTTCAGTCTGTTTTTCCTCATCCAGCCCATTACCGCCTGAAGACATTCATTGAGAGAAGAGATGCCATCGGAATTCGAGGCCGATGAACGAGACACGGAGAAATAGATTTGGGTGTCATCAGCGTACTGATAACACCCAGCACCATGACTCCGTATTATCTCACCCAGCGGCTTCATATAGATATTAAATAACATCGGGGACAAAATAGCCCCCTGAGGAACCCCACAAGTGAGGTACCTCTTACTGGAGCTACAGTCCCCGAGCCGCACCCTCTTAGACCTGCCCGAGAGGAAGGACCGGAACCACTGCAAAGTAGTGCCCCCGATACCTAACCCCTTCAGGCGGTCCAAGAGGATGCCGTGATCTATAGTGTCAAAAGCCGCTGAGAGGTCTAAAAGCACCAACAGGGTCACACTCCCCCTGCCAATGCTCAGACGCAGATCGTCGGTCAAGGCAACCATGGCGGTCTCAACCCCAAAGCCTGTCCTAAAGCCGGTTTGAAATGGGTCTAGATAATCGGTTTCATCCAAGACAGCTTGGAGCTGAAGGGCAACCGCCCTCTCGATCACCTTGCTCAAGAATGGCAGCAATGACACTGGCCTATAATTCCTCATATCCAGGGGGCCTAGGGAAGGTTTTTTCAGGAGCGGCCTAACCGCCACTTCCTTTAAACAAGATGGAACATATCCTTCCCTGAAGGATGCACCGATGATATCCGTGAGGAATCTCATCAATGCATCCCCCCCCCTGGACGGCCAGCCATGATGGGCAAGGGTCAAGAGGGCAAGTTGTCTTCTTCACCTTACCAAGCAGCTTGTCCACGTCATCAGTACTCACAGACTGGAACTGATCCAGTATGACTACATCGGCAGAGTCACTGGACGCCTCGCCTGTCGACTCTGTTTCAACGGTGGCATCTAAGTCGGCTCTTATCTGAGAGATTTTGTCTGCAAAGAAGTTGTTAAACGTGTCACAGCAGGCCGTTGTTGGGTTAAGTAAGGGATCTGGCGCAGGGGGCACCTGCGTCATTTCCCTCACCACCTTAAACAGCTCTGCTGGACAGAACTCTGCAGACGCAATACGTGCAGAGGAGAAGGCTCTCTTCGCTGCACGTATTGCCTCCCGGTAGGAACGAAGAAAGTTCCTATGGCGAGTTCTGCCGGATAAGAGTCGAGTCTTCCGCCACCTGCGCTCTAGCCGTCGTCCAACCCGCTTCATCTTCCTCAGCTCTGGCGTGAACCAGGGCCTCCGATTTGGGGCGGGATGGCAAGGGCGCTTGGGAGCGATCGTGTTGATAGCCCTGGTAAGATCGGTGTTCCAAGTATTGACCAGAGCATCGACAGGATCACCGGCATTCCCAACCATTAAGCCCTCTAAGGCTGTCTGGAATCCAGTGGGCTCCATCAGCCTTCGAGGGCGGACCATTCTAGTGGGTCTGCCACCCCCAGTGGGGCAGATATTGGCTCTAAGTTTCGTCTTGACCAGGAAATGATCCGTCCATGACAATGCGGAGGTACTTACCACCTCTGCCCACGGATATTCATGTTCCGTACTGAAGACCGCATTGAGTGTATGACCTGCACAATGTGTTGGCCCTGTGACTAATTGGGATAGGCCCATGTTTGTCATGGTCTCCATGAACTCCCGAGCCGCACCTGTTAAACTGGTCTCAAGCGGGATGTTGAAGTCCCCCAGAACTAAGAGTCTGGGGGTCTCCAACAACAGCTCAGAGACCAGCTGTGTCAGCTCAGTCAGGGAGTCTGCTAGACAACGGGGTGGCCGGTAGACTAGCAAAATCCCCAGACTATCCCTGGTCTTCAGGCTGAGGTACATATACTCGAAATGTACTGTGTTCCGGACAGGTATCCTGGTCAAGGATATAGAACTTTAGTGAAATGGGACATGCTAGATAAAACTCACCACTGCACTACAGCCCGTGGCATAAGCCTTCATAGTAGGTGCAACAACTATAAGCCTGGTCTAACTGTAAATCTAATTCCCAAATTCCCAATGGCAGGCCCATAGCCAGGGAGGGCAGAGGAGGGGCAGCCCCAGCCATTTTTGGTGTCCTTTCAAAATTTTTAATCCACCAAATGTGACAGCACCCCAATTCGTGATGGGGGGGTATAAATATGGAGATGGCTATGGGCCTGCCCAGTGGTCAAGAAGGCCACAAACACCAGAGAAAGTAATTTGTGGTTCTTAATTTTATCCAAGTTTCATAGTGTATTTTGGAATTCCCTTTTCCCCCTTTTGTTATCCACATTTTTTACTATTCTTTTTGTGAACATTCTGAGGCTTCCTGTAGGGCATTATGTAAATGTAAAATAATATTTTTTAAAAAAAAACTTCTTGTAGATGGGCATGGTGGTGGCAACCTTGCCTGCTGCTGCCACTCAAAGGAATTTGCCCAGTTCCCTCGGTGGTGTTTGCATTTTTGAAGAACTGCCTTCAAAACACCTCCCATATTCATATTCAAAGACAAGGTGAGGAAGAAGAAGAAGAAAGGTTGGCTTTTCTACTCCACTTACTCATTTGTCAAACCAGTTGACAAAGCTTTCTGTTCTTCTCCCCACAATAGAACGCCATGTGAGGTAGGTTGTGAGAGCTCAGAAGAGAGCTGTGACTAGCCCAAGGTCACCCAGATGGCTTCATGGGTGAGGGCGGAATCAAACCCGGTATTCCCAGATAAGAGTCCAGGTCCCTAACCACTAGACCAAACTGGCTCACTAGACCAAACTGGCTCACCACTAGACCAAAAGGCCTCCTCTCTGCCTGTTGAATTGTGGTGAGGGAATTCCCAGCCACCATTTGATGAATGAGGAGGCAGATTCTCCTTGAGCTGTCATATCAGCTGTAGTTTTAAGACTGGAGACTCAAAATCACAAGTGTTTTTGCCTAGCAGAAAGACTGGTCACATATCTTATTTTACAGAAGGTAACTGATTGTGGACTTCTACGAGGAACCTTTAGATTCCATCTCAGAGAAAACTTCAGGATGAGATTGTTCACACACGAGTTTATCGCTCCTAAACTTACTCTGCTAGAAAAGGTGGGTTAGACCAAGATTGGGAAGATGAGGGCCACACACCGTCTCTCTGAGGTGCCCCTTTTGTTATGTCTGAATGCAGCCTAAGAGGGAAAACCGATGAGATTCAGAAGTTATCTGGGTACAGTTGTTCCCTATATTATAACATGTACAATATATCTACTTAAATTATAGTAATTATTTATATTTGTGCATCCTTACAAATACATCTATGCATGGAATTTTACATGTATCTCTGTCCTTTGTTTAGTTTTTTATATGATACATTTCTTTCTTTCATTGTTTTTAGTGATGTATAAGTGAGAAGAAAAGTTTTGTGATATCAATTAGAATGCCGCCCCTTTTAGGATCATGAGTCAGAAAAATGTGTATGTTATTAGTGGAGTAGGTGATGATATTGGTACATGATCTAATTAGAACAAGTGTGATAGCCTATTTGTGGAATGAAAAAAAATAGCAAAGATTTACCGTCATCATCAAACCTGCTGGGCATAGATAAAATCTTTCAGACACCACTTGGTATATAGTTACATCTTCAAATGGGACACCCCCTTTCCCCAGTACTGAACCTCTGTTACTATGGGAAAGGGTTGTCTCCAGACAGCACAAAACAAAGCAGGATCTAAGAAAAAAATACATAATTGCGTCTTGCTGCCTTTTGTCAGTTTTAAGAAGAAGAAGAGTTGGCTTTTTTACCCCGCTCTTCTCACCCATTGAAGGACTAAGCGGCTTACAAAGCTTTCTGTTCTTCTCCTCACAACAGAACACCCTGTTAGGTGGGTGGGGCTGTGAGAACTCAGAGAGCTGTGACTAGCCCAAGGTCACCTAGCTGACTTCATGGAGGAAGGTGGAATCAAACCCGGTATTCCCAGATAAGAGCCTGGTTCCCACTAGACCAGACTGGCTCTGGACCAGTCCTGGGCTTACCTCCATACCTGCCAACCCA
>JALMGA010000002.1:75143800-75256300 GCA_023333525.1 Aspidoscelis tigris stejnegeri | reverse complement strand
GTCCAGGTGTTGCTCCTCATTTCTAAGCTCTATGGGGAGACCATGTTGCTCTTTTCATCTGGAGCAAGTCTTTTGAATTTCCTAAACTGCCAATCCTTTAAAACATATAGTGCTGAAGAGATTCATTGACAGCTGCGGCAACTACACTGAAGTCTTAGCTCCTTCCTTTCTCTCTTCTCCATCCCTACCTCCCTTAAGCAGAGATTTGTGCGTGATTCTGAATTTTAGCCAATAAAGAAAAACAAGAACCAGGCAGTCCATTGTGAAAAAAATAGTGAACATCTGTCTGCCCACAGCTTCTCTTAGAGGTTCATTGAATAGAAAGTTAGGTTGGGATGAGCTGAATATGATGTTGAATAGAAATATTTTAGCTCCTCAGAAACCTTAATGACCTCCCTACAGAAAAAGATACTACTTAGCACAAGAAGAGTACAGTTAGATTAAAATCACCTTCACCTTAACTCCATACTTTATCCCATAGTATTCCACCTATAACTATCCTTCTGAATCCTTAAGTTTTACTTTCATCAGGGCTGGGAATTAGTTGCAAACAACTTTCATCATCATAAGTAACTTACAGTACTAACTCAAAGAAAGTTTGCACTTTGCTTCCCGTCCCTAGTAAGCAAAGGGTGAACTTGTCCACTTGTGGATGCTTCACACAACGTGACCATCTGGCACATCTTCCAAACTGTGGGTTAACCTGCACCACACATTGTAGATATGGGGTGAGCTCCTGTACAGAAGGAACCATTTCTGGTTAGGAAATGGCTCCTTCAAGTGCTGCTGATGTTCCATCTGGGAGCTCACCCCACATTGACTAGTAGGCCAAGTACAGAAGGACCCACAGTTTACTGACTGTTACACATACATTAGTTTGAAATGTTTTTAAATGCTTATATTTTATTACTCTTGTTGTATGGTGTTTACATTTCGGGTTACTGTATGAAGAAGTGGCCAGGACTTCTATAACTTTAAAAGCTTTTTAGAAGACAAAATGTAAGCAAATGTACATCCATTAAAGGCACTCTTCTTTTTCTTATGGTAACCCTACTATGTCTGATTGCTAGGAATATCTCACAGTTTGACTCATTCATCTAGGGACTTTCTGCATAACCCCCTCCCAGTGTTCCACCTTGTCCCAGAATAAGTAATATATCCCACACTGGGATGGGTTGCTGCTGGAGCAGAACACAGTTGTCCACATTCAGATGCCCCATTCTGCTCCAACTCTGGCCACTCCTCCAGAGAGCCCTAGGATGTAGTGCTGAAGTGAAGAAGAAAGAAGAAGAGTTAACTACCCTGCTTTGCTCACCAGGGGACTTAAAGCTGCTGACAAAGCTTTCTATTCTCCCCATTACAGAACACACTGGGAGGCAGGTGGCACTGTAAGAGCTCAGAAGAGAGCTGTGACTAGACCAAGGTCACCCAGCTGGCTTTCAACGAGATTGGCAGAATCAAACCCATTATTCCTGGATAAGAGACTGGCTCCCTAACCACTAGACCAAATGAAATGAACCATTATAAATGAAAATTCTTGGCCTTCATAGCTTCTAGCCTGTTGCTTTCAGGCTGGACCCACTTCCAATGGTGCTTCCTAGAGCATCACTAATATGGGTCCCATGTTATATAGGACAATGGGGTGTGACATACCACCTCCATCCTGGTTTTAGACCTCAGTGTCAGGGTCTACAGCTATACTGAGCCAGAATGCCATTTTAGTCACTCTAGCTTAGATCATACTTCATTTAATGCAGAGAAAGCATCCTTACTTTTTTTTTTCTAACTTTAGCTTTTTGGTTTTTGTTATTTCTCTGATGAAGCTTCCCTGTATCCTGGTATTGCTTTATGGGCTGTTTCAGCATAGTGTGATTTATCCTGTGGGTGCATTGGCCTGATCCAAGCAACTCTTCTTAACCTACTCCATAAATTCCAAGGGTTCTAAAGTTGTCAGCCAGGTGACCAGAAGTAGCACACTTTCCGTGCTGCTTTAGGGTGCCCCACGAACTGGCATCAGGCATAGGAATACACATGGGCTACACATGACTACAGATGGACTACACATGGGATTACTCATGGGCTGCTATTCCTATATACCAGCTAGAATGCTTCATAGACTGCTTAAAAACACTTTATGCTTACAGCAGACCATGATGGCATTTTTCTGCCATAGTTTCCTCCAGCTGGTTTACTGAGGCGGTATGGCTGGTCTACCATTCATTGACTTCCCCCAAACTTATCATAGCAGATAATATGAAAAAAAGATCCCCACCCTCCAGATCTCTGTAAGAATCTACTGTTATCTAAGGATATATCATAATTTCAGCTGCAGTCTGATTACAATTAAATCATTTCATCAGAGTCAAATCTAAATGGCAAAAATGACCACCTAGATTAGGATACTGGTAGTTCTGTTTGTACAGGTTCACCAGAGACACTTGGGTGCACGCATCTGTGGGCCAGTGTAGCAGGGGGACCCTGTTAGGTGCCACACCAACTTGCACCCCTGAAATAGGTTCCCTAGGTCACTGAGGCCATTAATTTAGTTCTTGGTCCTTGGAGCTCTCACATCAGGTACCAAAGCTCACACACGTTTCAGTGCAATGTGGAGCCTGTCCCACAACAGGCTGTGAAAGTGCAGATCATAAGGATGTGCATGGATATTCATAACATTTGAGATTCATATGAATTCATATGAATTCAAACATTCATATGCAAACAGAATATTAGGACATTTGTACATTGACATTCATATTGAAATGAATGCTTCAGAACATTCGTATGAAGTTTCATTACATTTGGGAACCTAGGGAGGTGGGAAAGCAGCTGCACAAGTCACATCTGCAACAGATCCAGAGTACATTTGATGTGGATTGAGAGCAGATTCAAAGTGGATTCTGGGCAGATTTGATGCTTTCAGAGCAGATATGTTGGGGATAAGTATCGGATATGTATAGGATACTTATAGGATACATATCGGGTATTTGTATCAAATTCATACAGAGCATTTGTATCAAATAGAATCCTACCACATTCAAAGGGGATCTATTGAAATGAATATGATTTTTTTTTACATTTTATTCGATACGAATTTAATGCAAAAATAAAAATAAAATTGTGCCCATCCCTAGAAGATGGCTTTGTTCCAAAGCAGGTGGACAGCTCCAGTCCACAACCACTGCCATATGACTAGGTCCAACTGGATTGTTCCCCATGCCTCACCTCTCATGCAGAAGTACATAAATGGCATTAGCCCCAAAAAGTACTTCTTTCCCCAGTTCTGTCTAGCGTAGGTATTTCTGCTTGTTCTAAAGACCACCTGTAGGGAGCTGAAAGCAGGTGAGACTTGGGAATGTTCCAGAAGCAAGTGTTGGGCCACCAAGTGACAAAGAATACTAGACTAGATGGGCTATGGCCTAATTCAGGAAGGCTTGTCTTATGCTCTTAACTTAGATTAGAGGTCAAATTGTTTATGTATGGATTAATGAAGTAACATCCAATTTAAATACATAGTCTTCTGTATTTGTATGAGGTTACATCAAAACTTCATGACTTGGAGTTTTAAGGACTGGGCTAGTGAGAATTGTAATTCAAAATATCTGAAAGTGTTGGGAAAGCTCATATTATAAAACATCGGCATTATATGCAGTCATTAGCAACACTACTACATTCTGCTGGATAACTAAATTCTACAGTTCAGTTGTAAGCGTCTTTTTTTTAAAAAAAAACTTTTTGCAGAATGGTGACTCTGGTATAACACCACTATACTATCTTAGCTTTTGATGCATAAACACAAAGGGCCCTGCATGGTCTTTTCATCCTCCTCTCCCCTAGTCTCCCTACCAGCACAACATACTCAGATCTTCTCACTCCAATACCCCATAGTTTGCCTTTTCATCAAATCCAATAAGGCATAGTTGTGTTTGCACTGGAGATGCTTTGCAAGGCAGTTTTGCAAAGGAAATACAGGTCGCATCTCTACTTCCCTTATGAGGGCACCACTGTGCATGAATGCAATTTTTGGGATTTGATTTGATTCATATCAAGTATCCAAAAATTATGTTTGATTTGAATCTTTAAAATTCGAATTTACCCAAATTCAATTTGAATTCAGCAAATTTGAATCTATTCGTTTGAATTTTCAGTTTGAATTTGCACTTATGAATGTCAATGTTCGTATATGCCCGTACGCATCGTTACGCATCCAGTATGCATCTGTACACATCCATATGCATCACGTATTTATTCCATATGCAACCCATTTTTGTCCCATATGGATCCATACAAGATGTGTATGTGCAAGTACGCATCATGTGCAAACCCACAGACATATGAATGTCCAAATAATTTGAATGAATAGATTCAAAAATCTGAAATCCGTTCAAATTTTTAAATTCAAATTTATGGAGATTTGATTTGAATTCAAATGTCCAAATTCAGATGAATTTGATCTTTTCTTTTTTTGTCTTCGAATATTTGTCCACATCCCTAGTGCATCTTAGGCTGCATCCCCATACACATTTTAGTCAGAATTGAAATCTGATTCGGGAAGGGCTGTCCCCATGCAAAATCAATTTGGTCCAATTTCTGTGGACCAAATCACCCAAACCTGTACCAAAACCGTACCAAATTTGGTCCTGGAAAAAACTGTTCTTGCCATGGTTTTGTGGCTGAGCATGCATTGTTTGCAAGCCGAGCCTGTGCATGGGGATGGTCCTGGGCTATTTGGGGAGGAGATTAGCACTCACATCATTGGGAGGTGGGGTTTCATGTCCTGTGCTCGCTGTTCCTGCCCTGTGCATTGAAGATCGCAACCGTTGAGATTTTTTGTGAGTAAATGGTGTTAAAACCAAAACAATGAGGGGGTCAAATGGCCTTCACTGACCCATGAGACTCTTTTCCGTAACAAGTATTCCACCTCACTTCCCCAATTGCCAAGGCAGGCATAATAAAGGTTTGATTATTCTCCCTTTTCCACAACAAGTATTCCACCTCACTTCCCTGATCGCCAAGGCAGGCGTGATAATGGCTTGCTTTTTCTCCCTTTTCCATGACAAGTATTCCACCTCCCATCCCTGATCACCAAGGCAGGCATGATGGCTTGTTCATGGCTTGATTTTTGTCCCTGATCATGGTTCCTAGGTGTTCTTGCAGTGATGCGCAAAACTGCTAAACTGCTGCCAAACCATGTAGCAGCTTTGGTCAAAGACCTGGGTTTTATTATTATTATTGCTGTTCAATCCTAGCTTCTCTGTGTTGCTAAGGGGGGGGGCATGTGGCATTTGGATGTGTTTCCTAGTAATTGCTGCAGCTGGCAGCACAGGGGTGGGTGTGATGTCAATCCAGCTTCCAGTCAAGAGAGGGGGGCAGAGAGGAGATGGCACTGTTCCCCTGTGCTAGGGTTTAGCACAGTTTGCATGGGGATAGCTGTATCCATATACAGCCTGCGTTACCAGTGATAGCATGGGGATGGGCAAGATTCGATTTCAGTCCCACACCCAGTCAAAAACAAGCCCAAATCACACCAAATCACTTGCATGGGGACACAGCCTTGGAAGGCATCCTGCTTCCACCCTTATCTCAATTTTTCAGTGGCAGCAGGTGCCTTTGAAGAGAGCATAACATGCCCTTTCACACTGGGGACTCCTATGAAGCCTCTGCCATAAAATGGCACCTCCTCACTCCAAAATGGACATGAGGATGGTCACACGGGTGAGGGGGCACCTTTCCTATCTGCCTCAAAGAGAGCCAGCTCTCCCAGAAATGGAGACATGAACCCAAATAGGTAGTTTCACATGAAACTAAAATGAAACCAAAATAAAATTATGGCAACATAATAGGGGAAGAAAAGACACAGAATCTCTCAGTGATCATTTACATAGAACCAGACCATAATTTGATGTGTCTGAAAGTGTTTTTAAAAATGTTCTTGGGGAACACTTGCCAAGTGAAGAGTCTGGAAATGACCAATAAACAGATTTTTTTGGCATTCCTTTTAACATAAACTTCAGTGTTCTATTTCTAATGAAGAACCTGTGGTAATGAGAGTATATGCCCCTATCTGGATTCCCATAGGCAAAAGTTCCACATCAGGCTGGTATTAGCATAACCTAAAGGCTAATTATCCTGAAACAAACTCTTACTATTGTGAATCACAGAGGTGGGAAATTTAACAGTTTCAATTAGGGATGTGGCCAACTTTTAATTTGTATTTGATTCATATTGAATTGAGTGCAAGAAATTCATGTTTGTTTGAATAGATCTCCTTTGAATGTAGTAGGATTCGAATTCGATACAAAGGTTCAATCCCATGCAAATGTCATATGAATCCTATACAGATGCCATGCAAAGCTTCATATGAATGTATCAAGAGATTCAATTTGAATTCAAATGTCAATCTTTGAATGTACCGATATTCGATTGGAATTCAAATGAATTTGGCAAACACCAAAATAACCACTGTAAGCAAACCAGCTCCGTATATTTAGGAGGGTCACAAATTTAGGAGTACCTATCACATTTTTTGGATTAAAAATTAAACATTTTGAGGGAGGGAATTCAGGGCCTGGACCGCTCTGCCCCCCCTCCCCCATGGTTTAGGGACTATTAAAAACTAAGAGAATATTTGGGAGGAAGCAGCAAAAGACTTCAAAATTTGCATCCATGCAATCAGTATAACTAATGTTGATCTGCTGCTTGCCGGAAGCAGTATGTCACGGAAATCCAACTACTCCACCATAGAAAAGGAAATTCCAAAATTAGGATGATCTCACACTTCCCTTCCCATCCACTGGACAGGAAAGGACTGCAATCACCCAATGTTGACTAGCGCTTACACTTTTGAGTGCTAGTCACTTATAGCCGAAGCCCCATGCAATTGGTCACTCATCCGGGCAACGTCATTTTGGTTTTGGACCCTCCGTGACTGTGCAGGCATCAGTGCCATTGCTATGATGCTGCTGATGCTCTTCACAAGTGCAGTCACAGCGTGCTTGCATGGCACCTCAGACAACTCCAGATCACTGGAAGAGGTGCAAATGGCTGCTGCCTGGGTGTGCCAGGTAACTAGCTTTCAGTTAAGGTTGGAGGAAAAAAAACTATTTTGTGCTCCACACCTAGTGCATAATTAGGGAACTTCTGGGAAAGCAGGGGGAACCTGGAGGCTGCAACAAGCTCCTCAAGGTGTGGATGCTCTTCCTTGGAAGTTCCCTAATTATGCACTACAGCTGTAGTGCAGATAGGCTGCAGGGAACCTCATCAATGAAACCAGGTGAGCCAGAAGGAGAGAAGGGCAGAACATTCAGGGTCAGCAGTCTACCATATTTTAACGCTATTTAGCCTGGATGCAACAAGGTGCAAATAGTTAAAGACATTCTTTATAATCATTTGAGAAAGATTTTGAATGAAGCATAGGTTTCTCCATATGGAAGGGTAACCGCCACCACTACTGCCTTTAAAAACTGCATTATAATTGACGAGAAGAGATTGGCCTTTGCCTGGTATATAGATGTATGTAGCAATGTTGCCAGACATTTATTTATTTGCAGCTGAGAGAATTTAGTCCTTCAAAATGAACCCAACCTGAAAAGGTTTCTTTTTGAGAAGTCAGTCACCATATTGCCACTGTAAAAAAAGAAAAGAAAAAAGTTCAAACTGTGGCCTTAAATGTAGGTAGGGCTACAAAAATAAGGGAGAAAGTTCTTCTACAATTAATGTGGCCTAAGACATTTCAAAGATCTATCATCAGAATGATTATCTTTCATAACAACTTAACACAAAACTTCATTCTAATGTATCAGAAACAGGGCCTGATTTTAGCGTTCGTAGATCCTAGGCACTTTCACTCCAAAGTATGCAAAAAGAGTAGTAAATGCTCATTGATTTTTCCTTTTATAAAATGTTTTTAATCTTTTTTTTTCTTCCTTTTTAGACCTCAGCATGGAACTGTCTTGGACACCCAGAAGCATCCCAGGGGACACCCAGCAATCACCCAGCCTGCTTCTGGAATTGCCTGCTTTAAGTGTACGAGCTGCCATTGGCTGCATGTGGAGCAATAAACTGAAATTCTTCAAGATGCAAGATCTGTGTGTCAGGGATAGTAACGTCCATGAAATTGGAAAACATAGTGTTTGCAAGTGGGGTTCATTATCCTGGAAGGAATTAGTGCATACAGTCAGACCTCCACATCCGTGGGGGGATACATTCCATGTTCTACCATGGTTACTGCAAAACCATGGATATTTCAAACACAGGGAAATTGCACTCAATTTCCTATAATTCCTGCAAAATCCAGTTATATTTCACAGGAATCATGGGAAATCTCTCATCATTTCCTGTGATTTCCAGACTTGCCAGGCCTGTGAAAAACTTCAGGTAGGCCTAATGGCACTGGTGCAGGAAGGGGAGGCGGGTCCAGACATCGTGGAAAAGTGACATCAGACAGAGGTCCGATTGTAGTTTGGACATATTCCAGGAATCATTGCTGTCACTGAAGCCCTAAATAGTCGGAGTGCCTAATTCCAACATTGCCCCATTAAGCTGTGCCCTAGTAACATTTGAGAGGAATACTGCAGTGTGTTCTAAAGAAGTCACAACTAGGGATGTGCACAAATAAAAAATGCAAGTTCAGTTCACCATTGGATCACACTTCAATTTGTTCAGCTCAATGGTGAACTGTTTAGTCAAATAAATAGTGGTTTGCATTCAAATTTAAACTTCTTCAAAAAACAAAAATATCAATTTTTTCCATTTTTAAAAAAGGCTTTTTAAGGCCAAAAACACAGCAAACCTGAACTATTTGATCAATTTTTTCATGTTCATGAGCAGGGAACTGGCTCAATTTGATCATATTTCCTGATATTTGAACAACCTCATGTTCAGTACGATGCAAACAGCTTTAAACGCAAACTATTCAATCAAATTTTGAAACTGAAGCTGCATCAGGGTTTTAGATGGGTACTCTGGATTATATATACATCATCAGGATCTTAGAGGAATTGCACTACCAATCCAAGGTTCTAACTGATAAATTTCTAAGATATTTAAGCCTCCTCACTTTTTAAAAAAAGACACATCTTCTTCCCCCCTAGTCAAGATCTGCACAAGTGTATCTTTTGATGGTGTCTTCACTATCAACAGTCAAAAGTGTGATGAAAGGTAAGAGAGCTTTCTATGTAGTGCCCCCTAGATGTGGAATGATTCCCTTCTGAAGGGCATCTAACTCCATCTCAGTACACTTTTCAGACACAGGATAAAAATGCATGTTTTTCTCCTGGCTTTTGAGTGAAGAGGGAGCTTTCTCTTTCTGTTCAGGCACTCTTAGGCTGAGATCAGATGGAGAGAAAAACATTTTTGAGGTACCTTTGAGTTAGCTTAGAAAAGGATTTAAGGTGGGATTGTTCACGCACCCCAACATTCTGTGCTAGAGAAGGTGGATTAGAACAGATTTGGGAACATGGGGGATATACTCTGTGTCTCTGAGGCACCTGTGAGGTGCCTCTGAGAACCTCTTTTGTAATATTGGAGCTTATTATGTTATTTCAGTGAACCAACTGTGTGTGTGTGTGCGTGCATGTGTGTGTGTGATTGCTTTATTGGTTCTGTTGTAATTTGCATAGAGACCTTAGGACATAAGGTGGAATAGAAATGCAAATAAATAAATAAATAAACAATATGAAATATCCCCAGCTGTCCAAATGTGCATTGTCAGGGATACATATGCATAGAAACATGTATGGGTTCACAGATGGAATTTAGCTACAGTACTTAAAATTTAATTTCCTATTTAAAATCTATTAGGTAATAAGAAAGTATCAGGAGGTAGAACAGAAAGGGAATCTTTGGTAAGAGGGAAAGGATTAAAAGCCAGAGTTTATTTGTCCACGTGTATTCTCACGACTTACCACTGTGTACTGTGAATGTACATAACCAATGCCTTCACAAGAGCAGCCCCATAATTTCCTGTATAAAGCAGCAATAGCAAGACCAGAATCACCTTCCTTTGTCTGTGTGCTTGCGTGTCTTTGTGTATTCCAGATATGCATGAAATTAAACGTTGCTCAGAATAAAACGCTTAGCTCAAGACCAATCCGCCTGTTCACAAAAGGATACAGATTTTGAATTTACGTGCATTCATTTAAGGAAGCAATAAAGTGTAATTTTAGAATTTCAAGAATGTGTGCTGAATGTTGCTTATGGCGATTTAAAACAAAAAATCCTCATTAGGCAGTTATCTTTCTTTTGAGATCTATATTCTAAAATAAATGGTTTAAGTTGCCAGAATATACTAGAAAGGAACAAGAAAGAAGTGGCCAGAAAACTGTATACAGTTTTTTTTTCTTTTTCTTTCTTTTTAAATATTCTGACAGTTGGGTATTGACTGGCTTTTTAACACACACTCTTCTAATTCTTAATTAGAATGCCATAGCTAATTAATAAGTTTTTTCCAATTATAAATTAACTTAGGATCAGAACTCTGGCTTTGCATGTAATTTCCTATAATCGCTAAAGCTACTGCAAAAACATGTCTCCTACCAACCGTAACTTTTTTATTTAACACAGACAGACAAGTTCTCACTGGGTTTAAATTTTGCAGCAAATTATCTCTGTTGGGATTTATGGAAGATTTTTGTTTTGTTTAAGAAAAAAAAATCACTTTTTTAAACCTAACTTTTTTTTTTCTTAAACAATCATTCTCCTAAATAGTCATTTTTTTTCCTGTTTTCCTGGGTTTTTTTTTAAGAATTAATCTTAATATTTTAATGTTATTACAGAAATGGAAGAAGCAGAGGAGGTGATAATTTGTCATTGTCCCCCCCCCCCGCCATAACTGTTACCACCTTTTCATGGTTTCTTCAAAAATGATTTGGGAGGTACCCTCATGCTGTTCATTTATAGAATCTTAACTGGAGAGACACTTATCTCTTTAGTAATGAACCAGTATAATTAAAGGTGGGACTGTGGAAGGGTTCAGACTCCAGCAACATGTCACATAGTTGGCTGCTGCAATTCCTCCGTGGTTTATCAAAGACTACTCCTTTAATATGGAGATTACACTTATGTACTTGTCTGAACTTGAAAGGCATTTGCCTAATTTACTTATTAATGAGATGTAAATCTATTTGTACGGCACGTCACAAGTTTCCTGAAATCGCTGCTACTTAACTGGCGATAAACCCTATGATTTAAACGAAAAATAATACATTTAGCTTCCACATTCATTCTGTTAAAAATTGATATAGTCTATGTTAAATTTATTAATATTGCTTGCTGTCATTCAGTTTGCAGCTCATACTGAAATATGACTTGACAGTGGCCGCATTAAAGATGTATGCCATTGTATTCAACAAAGATTAATGAAGCCCGGTAAAAATAGCTGTAAAAGAGAAAGTGATCCGAATGTAAAATCAGTGAATTAAATGAGGCCTTGCATACCATTTGTTAATATGCATGAGGAGGGAGGCAGCGAATGAAAATGTCTCCCTGCAAAGTTCATTTGGGAATGTTTCAATATTGTCTGAATACCACCAAACTACTAACAGCAGCCTAATAGAGACCCGTGTTTCTCCAAGGTCTGTCCATGTGCCCTGTGAAAAAAAGGCAAATACACACAAGCTCCGGATTTGTTTCCAAACAGAATTAGAAATCTGAAATCTAAATAACATGATCCATACCAAAGTAAATCCATCTAATACACACATAAGCATCAACGTCTCTTCTCTCCCTCAGTAGATTTCTCAGGCTGTCTATAAGTGTTGGCTTTCAGTAATAAAGCTACTTGTGATAGAGAGCTTTAATGTTATATGCTTCTTTTATGGGAGAATTGTATGAAGTAATACTTAAAGGGATTAGATGCCAAGGATTTATAAAAGGTTAATATGTCTGTCTTTCTTGGCTGTCATTCCTTTTCATACACTGAGATCTAGGAAGTGATTTTTTTTCCCCTAGAACTCTTTTAGAATATTTTTTTCCAGGTGCTGATATATTTCAACACCACTCATTATCAAATGTTGCTGAATTTATAGCCTAACAGGTTAAGACTTTCAGATAAATTAGCCAGGACATAAAATACTATGCAGTAATCACAAGGTAAACATAGCATATTTATCCATTAGGGCTTTGGGAGGTAGAATGTGTGGAGGGCTTCAGCTACTGCTGGCAACCTTATTTTAAAATCTGAATATATTCTGCCAGGTCAAAGGTCCCTCATAATAGGCCACACTGAAAGTTTTTTCTTTCTTTTCTTTAGGGATTATTTTTAATTTAGCTTGGTAGATCTTTGGCAGCAAAGTTGTAATGCACCAGAAAGATTGTCAGCTTGGAGGCAATTTGAAGGTATAATATGCACACATACAGTGTAAAACCTTGTAGAAAAGCTCTGCCTAAAGCATAAAGTGTCCCAAAAGGATGAAAACCAGTGTTTAAATTCAGAACAATTTAGATTGATTTTTTTTTTCTGAATCTCAGCTTATGTCACAAGCTTGTTGATGTGTGGCACTGGAATTCATAATTTGGGTTTTTCATATTTTAAAAAAGTGTTATTATTTCATACTATGTACTAATAGCTTGGTGCATAAACTTGGCGTTCAAATATCAAAGCATTATATAGTTTATCTTCTCGGGAATCTCAACATCTCTTGGATTAGTTAGTGCTTTCCTGGGCAGATTTTGCCTCATGAAAAATTAGGTGCATGTGTTACACCCAAGTTTTCTTTAAATCGAACAGGCAGTTTGGCCTACCCGTTGGCAAAGCCTGTCCACATATACTGTTCAGATAAATCTAATGCTTATTACACAGCAAGTCATTTCTGAAAGCTGACATTTCTATTTCTTTTCAAGCAAAAAAAAATGTTTATTATATGGAAGGATTTGACTAAGAGGTCTGTTTTATCATTCCTGATATTGTGTACACTTTCCAAAGTGTGTCTGAATGCAGTCATAGTAGCACTGAAGCTGATATAAGGAAGGATTATTCAAAGATCCTTCCTTTACTGGAAAACCAATAAAGGACATTCTGATGGCTCATTCCGTGTCTGCTTGGAATTCCAAATTTTGGTTAATCACAACTGCATGCCTATAATTTGAAACATTCCCAAATACCAAGAATGATCACTTTGTCCCTCATCCTGATCTCCTACTATTTCATTAACTGTTGCTAAGGAAATTTTGATCATTTCCTCAGTTACTGGTTCAGACCACTCCAGCTGCAACCGCTCCAACTGTAACTGCTCCAACTAGAGTTGCTTTGAGCTGGAGTGGCCCAGCTGGCCTAGAGTGACCATATTTAAGATGGCCTATTCCAAGACTGGCCCCAGGACAAGGAGGGAGGGAGGGTGCACGAGGAACTCCAAGAAGTTCCTAGCAAATGAATGTTTAATGAATCTTCTGATACTTTTTAAAAGAATTCAACTGAATAGAACCATTTACATCGCATCTGAATATTGCGTTTATTTGTGCTTACAATGTGAGATGAAAATGGGATGTATACGGAATGAAAACGGAATAAAAACAGGATTTGCAAAAATCAGAAAATTGGATATGAATGTTGCCGACATTCATATCTTCAAGTTTGAATTGGATTTTTGAAAGTACAGATCTGGATAATCCGGATTCAAATGGGATTTTTGAAAATCTGGATTTTCAAATTTCAAATCAAATTGAATATTCAAATATTTGAATCAACTTGAATTTGAATGCAAAAAAAAAATGCATTCATGCACACCCCTACAGTGGAACCCTTTGGTTCTGGAGCAGTGGGGATGAACCAAGTCTCCTGTGTCGGAAGTCTCTGAACCACATTTTGACCCACTGCAGATCAAAATGCATTTGATAGGGATCATGAGGCAGAACCTTAGCAATCTCCCCATCCCACCAATTCTATAACATGAATTCCTGCTGGATCAACACAGTACTCAATCTGAGTAAAACACCTTTTATTTTGCAAACATATCTGCCCTGAATACTGAAATGCTATCAGTCCAAATGCAAACATCAGGTGGAAAGATAAGTATTTATTGCCAATGATGAGAAAGTTAACTAAGTCTCTGATGTTCCTCTTCTCTCTATATATATCCTGAATCTAATACTGACATTGAGGTGTATGGGAGAGGTTTTAATATATAGCATACTAAACATGTAATACACTTATTGTTCCCCTTGAACCTGCCTCCTTGTTAATCAGCACTCTTTCAGCATTGACACCTTCTGTTACTTTAATTCTTTAACATTTTGGTCCCTTATGCTCAGTGCAATGCATCTTTTCTGAGAACTGGCCGGTTTCCAGTTGTCAAGTTGCTTTCCTCTAGCTTTCTAAGATGTCCATCTGGGCAATCAGAGGTAGGGAGGCAGGCTAATTTCTTAGTAACATACTGCCAGATAGCATTTGGAAGGAATAAGATAGCACAGGAAAATACAGTGTTGGCAAGAACTGGAGCTGTCAAATTGCCTGTAAAAGAGCAAACAGGATTGGCATAATTTTATCCACCTTTTAAGATCAGAAGTCGTTTTGGCCATTAACTGAGGGAAACAGATTCTGACAAGAAAACAATGAAGAACTAAGTCAACGTGGGACTGCTTTGTTAAAAACATCATAGAAAAAAATATGTAGCAATCTCTTTAAAATCAGCATTTCTAAGGGTAGAATGATTATCATACTAAGTATGTTCCAGAGGAAGGTCCTAACAAAGTTAGGGACTGCTACACCACAATTATTTGATAATATTATTTCCTGACATGGTCCTGCATTGCCATAAAATTCTGAGTTTCCCTTGGCACATAACTGGAAAGCAGTTGTCATTGTTTCAGTTGAAGGACATTAAAACACAAGAAGGATTGAACAACATAAAGTTAAATAATGTATATCTTATTTTGGGATGTGCATGAATATCCGTAACATTTGAAATTTGTATGAATTTGGCCAAATTCAGACATTCAAATTTGAATTGAATGTTGGCACATTCAAAGATTGAAATTTGAATCAAATGTTTTGATACAAGGGATTTGTATGGGATTTGTATGGGATTGAACATTTGTATCAAATATGAATCCTACCACATTCGAAGGGGATCTATTTAAATTAATACAATTTTTCTTCCTTTCAGTTCGTGCCCATCCCTAATCTTATCCAAAATGAGAATCAAGCCCATTTCTCTCTTTCTTTCTGGTACTGCTCATTTGGTACCTTTGTGGCATCATGAATGTACCAAGATCTTGCCCCCTTATGGGGTGTTATGTGAACTGGACAGTTTAGCCATCTATAAACTGCTTTGGAAAGCAGTATCTTAGTATCAAAATGGAAAGCAGTATCAAAATATCTTAAATAAACCTACCTTACCCATTGCTGGCACCCATTGCTGTGACTTCACTAGGCCTCCTGGTTACAAAATAACATTTATTGGTTTACACTTCTTTCAGTCAGTTTAATCACAGCACAAACAGTTTCCTTAGTAACCAAACATGAGTTAGAACAAACTTGTCCCTCACAGGCGTCCTTAACTTCACATTAACTCATTTACTAACTCAGGACCTGCCTAATCCCTTTCTTAGATCTATACATGACCCAAATATGTACTGACTATCTTTTCCCTAAGATAAGCCCCAGTTACAGAACAACGGCTCTGATAGAAAGGCGCTATTTATAGTCTTAGCCAAGGTTCCATTCCTTCTGATTTGCTGTTTCTCTCTGGGCTGCCCCCCTTCTTCAATATGCTAATTGGACTGAGTTTAGACCCTCCTTCTCTGTTCACCAACCTTCCTTGTCAGCACCTTTTACTCTTAGCACATTTTAAACTGTACCCACATATGCAATTAAAACTGCATTTAAGTGCATAAATTAAGCTTGGCCTTCACACCCTCATACACTGGACATGACACAGGGGGTGCCTACAGACACTACAGAAGCTGCAGCAGTTCATGGCATCTTCCAATCACCCCAAGTATCTAGGGAGCATTTGCCCACCCCCTGAAGTAAAAAGAAACTTTTTGCTTCAGATTTTCCAGGGATACTCCTCAGTTACTGCAGGCAATCATAGCTTCCTGTCTATCCAACAGGAAGTGACTGCATATTCCCTCTGCAGGTTCCGAGTTTCCTGTCTCTCCAACAGGAAGCCACTGTCCATTTCCTTTGCAGCTTCCCATCATCCTATCTGTCTGACAGGCAGTGCCACGGAGGGAATTCACAGCTTTTACCATGTGGAGGCACTCGTGTTTTCTTTTCCCTGTGTTCAATGACCCCCTTAGCCATCAACATTGTAGCTAAGGGCAGGTTTTGCAGACAGGATGCTACTACTAGGTTAATGATCTTCTTAATGTGTGGGGGGAAGGGATCCTTGTCTGTGTGTGTATGTTGAGTTTACCTGTACACGTTTCTAAAAATCCAAAGGCTATAACTATCAAATTTGGAAAGATTGTTTTTTGCATCCTGTGTTGAACAGCAACACGTTTTATACCTGGGATGGACAGGAACTTTATAAACCTTTATGTTCAGAGCTTTCTATCTACTATTTAATGGTTTTTTTAAAAAAGCTGTAACAATGAAATATGAGATGGGATACGGTTTCCCCCTAAAGTCCTTAATATTGGAAGCATTGTATCAACCTCAGGGATTCTTACCCATCCATGCTTGCTGAGTAAATGACTGAATCTTCCAAAATCACAAGGTATTTGATGTCTGCAAATGTATCATTCAATAAGTGAACCTCAACCTTCACCAGGCTAAAGGAAAATAACATCAATTTGTATTCTCAGGAGAGTTTTGTATCCCACTGGAAAAATCTTCTGATTCCTTGTTTCAGAGTACTGTAATGTTTTTTTGTGCCAACCTATTGCATTATTGCACTATACTGTGCTTATATCAATAATGCAAAAACAAATAAGTTTCTCAGATGTGGGGTAGATTTGCACCCCATTATGCTAGAGGTGACTAGATATAAAATTAATAGAAAATTGTTTAGGGGGTTAATGATACGCAGGGTTTAGCATGTATAAATTCAGATTCAGCTTTGGTGAAATCCCATCAAAATGTGGATTTACATGTGCAGTGTTTTCAAATAAAGCTGGATTTTCCAAAGCAAGCTTTTTCTTGCAATCCAAGTTTGTGGCATCTTCCAATCCTTTTCCTTTCTTCTTCTTCTTCTTCTTTTTTTTTTTTTTTTTTTTTTACAGAAGCCAGAGGTCTGCATTCCAGAAGAGGACAATTGCAGCATCACATGGATTCCAGACATTCAGGGGTCTATGAGAAGGGATTGGTGCATTTCTGTGCACAAACCTTGGGTGGAAGAGCTAGCATGAAAACCTAGAGAGCCCAAGTGGCTCCTGCAGTTCTGTAGCCCATGCAAGGAAAGGAGTGCAAGGGACTTGCTAAACAAAATAAGTTCAGCCAGTCAGCCAGCAGTTGCTGGTGCTCTAGAGCCCCTCTGAAGGGATGCAGCTCTGCCTTTTTCTCATTTTTCTATGTGCAAAACTGTGCAGGTTTGACAGTTTACAGTTTTATGTAGAAACACACTTGAACATTGAAAGAATAGATCAATGCTGCCAGCGGTTGGCAGGTTGTGCTGACCAACAAATTACAGTAGTGGCTACAAGTTTCAGGCAAGGGGCATTTCTGCACTTAGCTTCACATCTGTTGGACAGGGAAAGCGCAGAACTCACTAATGTATACCAGGGTTTGCAATTGGCAATGCTAGTACATGCCAAACTAAACCCCATGTGCCTGGAGACTTACCTGTGTCTGGGTGTGCTGTCCTGTGCCACCATCTTCCTTGTGCTGGTTGGTGCAACTGCCTGTGCACCAGCACTATGGCAATGCTGATGGTCTGCACATGCACAGTAGTATTTGAGGTCATCTGATGGGCCAGCACGCTTGCGCGGCACCTCAAATAACCCCTAGCACCAGAAACAGTGTGAATGGTTGCAGTGCTGGACATGACAGGTAAGGAATGGGATGGGAAAGTTAGGGATTGGGATGCATATGGTGGATGATTTCGTGCACCACCACTGGTTGATGATAAGATAACATCTGGTAAGGCAGGAGGCATATCTGGGTTGTAAAGGCCGCCTACAAGTGCAGGTGCATCTTACCAGATGTTACTCTATTGCATACTACAGGGCCAAGTGTGAATTGGCCTAAGATGTGGCAAGAGGCAAAGCAATCCCTAGGATGTTAGCAACAGTGATAACTTGGCCTGTCTTGATAATGAGTGTCATAGATGTGCTACAACTTATTATGCAGAACTTTGGCCCTGCTGGCCTACTTTATAGTGCTGGTATTGTCATTGTAATCAGCTTTGACTTGGAGTTTTGAAAATTGAGATGTGGATCCTGTGGGGTGGCAAGAAGATTCCTGGAGTGCGGTATAGTGTTTGGGGGCTGTGCTGAAATTTTAGGCCATTTCTGCACTTACAACATTTAATCTGGATTAAGGTGATCCAGATCTTTGGGATCTGGTCCTTGGGGAATCTTGTCCAAGTAGTTCCATATCTTAGCAAAGACCCCATACATCAACATGGGGCGTTTAGCACCCGATGGCAATGGGTACTAAATGGGTATGCCATGCAGACATCATGGACCATGTCCCGGGGCCCCGAATGGACCCATGCAGGAAGTGCCACCCACAGTGCAGCATGATTGGCCCATGCAGATGTCAGTCAAGGATTACTTCCATTTCATAGTGAGTGTGACAGACACAGCGGTGTAGTTGCCTACGTAGCTGCCTATGTAGCTGTTACATAGCCATGGGTGTGGAGCTGGCACAGGCCCCTGGGGTTCAAACTGGATTTTTTGACATTCAGATCTTAAACATTCAAATTGAATGCAGTGTTTTGACATTCAATTTGACTCAAATTCCAATTTAAAAAATATATTCGCGCACACTCCTACTCTGCAATGCTTGTGCAGACTACGCATTCCTAATGGGGTCCTAATAGAGTCCTCAGTGCAGAAGGTACATAGTGAATCTGCACCAAATGTGTACCTATCGGGTGCTTAATAGGGTCCTCAGGACCCATGAGGAAACAGTCCTTGATTTTTTAAAAAACAATCTCTCACCTGTTCCCTTGTTAAATTAAAAAACCATAAAAATTATAAAATTCAAGGCTAAACCCAGTTGTCCCAAGACTTCCTAGCACTTTGGCCTTGCAAACTCATTTTAGTTGTTTCAGGTCAAGCTATTGTGGTTTGGACTGAGTCAAACTGACCATAAAATGTTCATGCATATCTCTAGAAATTACCATACAACCCTTTCTTATCCTTTTAATTTAAACATAAAGGCATGCAATTTTGTATAGTAATGTTGTAGGTGGTAGAAAAAAGTTAACTTGCTCCGAGGGGGTTAGCAAAATGTACATAATGATGATGATGATGATGATTTCAGGATGTTTTAAGGGGACATCCCTGTTGAGATACAGTAATTGCCCTGAGTCTGAAAAGAAATGAGTACCTGCCAATTTGGTCTAGTGGTTAGGGAACTGGACTCTTATCTGGGAATACTGGGTTTGATTCCTCACTCTTTCATGAACCCAGTTGGGTGACTTTGGGCTAGTAACATCTCTCTTCTGAGCTCCCACAGAGTATCTGTTATGGGGAGAAGAATAGAAAGCTTTGTCAGCCACTTTGAGTCCCCTCAAATGGGTGAGAAAAGCAGGGTGGAAAAGCCAACCCTTCTCCAAAAATGATTCTTTAAACTATAAACCAAGCTAATATGGAATGACTTTGGAAATATAAAGATGTTTCAAATAAGTGCTAAACACAGCCCCCAGCCCCCAAAAAAGAGCTGTCAGAAAGTTACACATTGGAAAAGATTTCCACCACTCCAGAGGTTTGCCCACTTTCCTTGGAGGCCACAAGTTGCTTTGCTTGCAATCTCCCAGTAGCTAGCCTTCAGAGGCATACTTCCCCGCCCTTACTATTACTGGGGCTGACAGCCATTTATACCCCTTCCATGAATTGGGACAAAGCTTTTTTAGGACCATCCAATCTGATGGCGAACATCCAAAGTTTAATTATGTGTTGCATTTTTTTTTAATAAAGTCATTTTGCTGTATTGATTCTACCAGGATTCAACTTCATTGGGTGACCTCTGGTTACAGTATCTTGGAAACAAGAGAAAAAAACTCTCTCCATTCACTATGGCCAGATCTCACATAATGTTTGGCACTTTAATTTTGTCTCCTAATTTGGCTTAGATTCAGACTACAGGTAGTAATCTATTGTTCTGGCTTTAAAAATAGCCCATTATTATTACTATTACTACTATTATTATTTTGTTATTATTACACAATATATAACACAAACCCAAAATTAAGAAACTGTCCTGTAAATGAGGCATTACAATACTATTACAACTGTCCATGCCCAATTGTTAAATTTCTATTACCAGTATAGTAATCAAAACCAAAATCTAACAATCATCTTATGGAACCATGATTTCAAACCTATTACTTGTGTTATCTCTTTGCCTGTTTACAGTATACCTTGCAGTTCCTGCATCCAATACTTAATTAGGCCCAGAATTAGGTATATAGGGTGTTTTTCCACTGTCACTAGAAGTAACCATTAAGTACCCATTAATGGGTACATTAATGCCATTTAGTACCCATTAATGGGTACTTAATGGGTACTTCTAGTGACAGTGGAAAAACACCCATAGATTATATCCCCAGGTCCTGTAAGAACTCATTGTTGGAGTGATTCCTTGTATAACTCACAACTGTGTTGTAATATGACCATGCTGTACTTGCTTGGTAAATTTTCACTTCTATAAATGTTGACCTTTATGATATTGTGGCCACTGTATTTAGTTCTCTCACCATGTACTCTACACCACAGAAGAGTAAGTCCAATACAACCTGACCCTTCACTAGTTCCTGCACACAGTCATTTACCCTTTGCTACATTTTGGATCATCCCTGCTTAGAGAGGACTTTTCCTTTTCACATTTTCGTCTTTCAGTAATCCCTTGTGTTAAATAGTGGTAGAGGCTAACAAAAGGACAAGAAGAGGGAACAGCCATAATTGTATCAAGGTGAAATATATGGCACTGATGCAGGAAAGGAAAAAATTGAGCATCAAATTACTATGGCAATGACTGAGAAATGAAATAGCTTTAGAAAGAGAGTCAGCGGGACTGCAAATTGGCACATGAGTTCTCAGTACTGACTTTACTGGGAGAAAGCCAAATTCAGAGTGCCCTCCATCATCTCTCTGTAGCATTTTATAGTCACTAATGACATTTTATTGCTCAAGGAATCATTCAGCCATATATAGGTGAGAATTTTTCTTGACATTTTTTTTTAAAAAAACCCTGTATCTCTGGTTTGGAGTCAGAGTTTTAACTTCTGTAAGTTCTGCAGAAGGTGTTATGAACCGTAAAGAAAGTGAAGTGGCCAAAGCATTTGGCTTTTGACAGTTAAATCATTGTAACTCCTGGCACTTTTCTTCTTCAGTGCTTGTGCCTTTTATAGCCTTGTGTTGACCTAAGAAATCAGCTTAAGTAACTGTGCAAAACATGTGCACTGAAAATCTTTGCTATCCTTCATGGTCTCATGGGATCTTTCTGTACTTGGTCCAGTAGTGCATGTTGAGGTAGCTTCTGGGTAGCCCCATCTGTCCTTCCAGGAGCAGTTTCCACATCAGAAATGGCTCCTGCCATCCCAGAAGCTACGCCAGCATTCACTAGCAGTGGTGCAGAAAATCCAGAGAGGCCATTTGCACATTTTGTGAGTGCTGGGGGTCATCTGACATGTTGCACACGTGTGCTGGTATGTCAGATGACCTGGAAAGCTAGTAGGCATGCATGGCATGTTACCGTCCCAATGACTACACCAGCACTCACACACACACACACACACACACACACACACACACACACACACACACACAGGCATGCTAGTACACACCAGGGGAAGTTCACTATTATGGTTCCTTGGATGGGACAGAATGTGCAACCTTCCCCCTGGTCCCAAACTTTATATCATTATTATAACCAGTAATAATACCAAGATTGAAAACAAACAAGCAAATACACCATTTGAAAATGCAGTGTGACCACAGCGCAAAAGAAATCAAGGTAAGAGGGAGGGGGTGGGGAGGCAGATCCAGGGACAGGGAAAGGAAATCAAAGGAAGAGGGAGGGGAGGAGTCAGCAGAGAAAAGACTGTCACAGCAAGGGGAGGAGCAAAACTTAAAGCAGAGGTGCTTGCCAAGGTATCATTTTCTGGGCAGCTGGAGGGGATTAAAACTTTAATCCTATGTTGTCCCAAATGACAGAAAATCCAAATAGAAGGGAGGAAAATCCAGAGAAAAATGGTTTAGCAATTAAAGATGTAACCAAACGGGCTGGAATTTGGGCTGAAGAAGGATTAAAGTAAAGGTGTAACCACGGCCAAAGCCAAAGTGATTTAGTGAAGTATTCAGAGGACCACCTGGTCCTATTAAATTGGGTCAGTTTCAATTGTTGCAGTCTGAGGAGATGAACAAGCTGCTTGCAGGGATTCTGTCAACCATTTGTCTCCTTGATCCCTGTCCTTCATGGCTAATAAAAGCTAGCCCAAGGAGTGTGGCTGGGTGGATTCAGAGAGTGATAAATGCTTCTTTATAGGTGGGAAGTGTGCCAGCAGTTCTAAAGGACTCTGTGCTATACCTCCTTCTTAAGAGGATCTCCCTGGATCCAGAAGTATTAAATAACTAGCATCAAGTGGTTAACATTCCATTTTTGGATAAGATTGTGGCTATACAACCTCAGGTGTTCTTGGAAGAAACAGCTTATCTACACCCATTTCAATCTGGTCTCAGGTACGGGGATGGCACTGAGTGGGGTAGGGCAATGCAACTCCTGAGCATTCAATAGCTTTTGATGTCATCAACCATGGTATTCTGCTGGAACACCATTGAGGATAGGGATCTGAAGGCATTGTTTTACAGTGGTTCTCTTCCTTTCTTCATCTCAAGATCCAGAACGTAGCAACGGGAGACTTTTGTTCAGTGTCCTATGAACTTTCTTGTGGAGTCCCCCTAGGGCTCACTGCCATCTCCTATGTTCTTTAACATGTATATAAAATATTTGGGAGAGGTCATAAGGAGTTTTGGAGTTCCTCCATTCCTTCTGAGTTCATGTGCTTGATTGCTGCATGGAGGTAGTAATTGGCTGGATGTGGACAAATAAATAGAATTTGAATTAAGATAAGTCAGAGTCCAGGTGAACCTAGATTTGTTGCTGTCATTTGAGACTCATGTGGAAGCAATAGCCATGCATGTCTTCCTCTATCTAATTCACCAGCTTTGGCCTTTTTTGGATAGGGATAATTTGGCAGTAGTACTATACACTTTGGTGATAGCTAGACTAAACCACTGAAATGTGCTTTATGGGGAGCTACCCTTGAAAATTATCTGAAAGATGGGAATAGTGAAGAATGCAGTAATTTGGCTGCTGATGGGAGGCTATGGCCAGATCCACATCACACCAGTACTAACTAAAAGATCTGCAGTGATTGCCTATGTGCTTCCAAGCACAATTCAAAGTGTTGATTCTAATATAAAAAGGACTATAAATGCCTTTGGGCCCATTTATCTGAAAGACTGCCTTCTCCCAAATCGCCTTGCACAAGTATTGAGATCTCAAGGAGAAGACCTTCTTGTAGTTCCTCCTGTCTAAAAGCTGCAAGGAGAAGAAACATGTGAAAAAGCCTTTTTTGTGGTAGCCCCTAGATTTTGGAACAGCATCCTTTTGGTGATTAATCAAGCATCTACATTTATGGATTTCAGTGTCTGGTTAAAACATCTCCCTTCACCCAGGTCTTTGATATTTAGCTTTCTCTGAGTCCTACCCTGTCAAGAGAGGGCTGGAGTAATGGAGGGAAGGTTATAGTATATTTTAGGAATATTCTAAATATTATTATTTTATTTATTATTTATTTATTTACATTATATCTTTTTATTGTTGGGAGCATTTGGTGATAGGCAGTATAGAAATTCTTAAATAAAATTTGAATGCAGCATAAGGAATTCTCTACTTATAACATAGGCTAATATTTAGATTTCTGTATTGAATCTTTTAACCATTGCATTATGGAAACAGTAAATGAAAATATAATTATCCATTTATACTATGTGTAAAAACAGACATTTCATTGCTCAACCTTCAAAATATTGTGACAGGATTTGGGCCCTTGCTGTTCTTTTACTGGGAATTAATATGTGGTAAACAGATGGCTGTGGCATAAAGCTGAAATATGCACAAGGAGATGTTAAAGGAATTTAAGGAGCACTGGGAAAAGCTAAGATGGTTTGGATAGTCCAGAATATCTGTCACTCAAAGCCAGAAGCCAGTAATATTTCTACACTTAGAAAAATGTTCTTTCTTTTTTTTTCAAATACTCTAGTGAATCTCAGAGTAGACACTGTGGTCTAAATTTAATACAGTCCATGAGCAAAAACAGCTTATGTTATACCGAAAAAAAAGACTGGTGTCTATTATTTTCAAGGCATGGTAAAAATGTAGAAAACAATGTATTGAATCAGCAGTGTAATATGGCAGTTAGAAAAACAAATGCAGTTCTGGTCCACCTGAATAATATAGAACCCATCTAAACCCATGCTTTGCTTCACATTGCATCACTTTTAATACCAACATGTGTGATCTTGTGTCTAATGTGCAATATTTCTATTCAGCATTTTCTGCAGCATGAGAAAGTCATTGCTTCCCCCAACACTCTTTTTTGTATTTGTGAGGTTGGATATGGGCATTCAAGGGGAGGGAGAGAAGGTGTTGCTCCCTTCTGTTCCTTGATTGAAGCAATTACTTGATTACTAGGAACTGGGAATCCAGTACCTACATTCCTGTCTTTGGAGCTCTCTTGCACTGCATCCAGGCATCAAATGCTTATTCTGCTATATTTGATATCTCCATGCTTTATTCTGGAATTTCCAAATATAGTGACATAAGTTTGGATGCAGCCTTATAGTATACTTTAGCTAGTTAGCCCTACCAACAGAATGCTAAATTGTAAAATTTAAAGTTAAGTTTCCCGATAATGCAGTTTAGCTATACTAAGGCTATCAGGGCTCCGTCCTTTTCCAGTTGGAAGGTAAAAAGACAAAGGAAAGGTTACTTTCTGGAGGATTTTTCTGCTTAGAGCTTTGCTCTGGAGTATTCTTAAGACCTTCTCAGACCACCTCCATTCTTGTGTTATACTGACAAATCATTACATCAGCAGGAAGGAGTTTCTGAGGCTGTGGCAGGGGCAGAGCTACTCCAGTTCATTTTAGTATGTCAGGAAAGCAGTAGATGTGCATTTTCTATTTCTAGTTTGTCCTTTCATGGTGTGCTGCACAGTACATGCAGACTTTGTTTTAACGCACAGTACCCAAACCCTTGGAAATATTAATAGGTTTACTTGACTATGCACTGTTTAGATCGCTCTTGGATGCTGCATTCAGTTCTGATCACCATATTTCATAACCTTCCAATAAAGCAGTAATGAAGATGATCAAGAAATTGGAAACAAAGGAATTATCATTAGCCTTGGGAAGAGTGACAAGAGACATTGCAGCATTCTTCAGCTAACTGAAAGGAGGTTCTCTTTTATCCCATAACAAAGAATATGGAATGAGGGGCCTAAATTACAAGAAAGATTCCAGCTTAAGAGTTGGGCAGTTTGATAAGAGAAGTGATTGTGCAATTCTATAAAAATCTGGTTAGAGACCATGCTGATTAAGGGAAAGAAGTATGGAAACTGCCATTAAATCTCCTTTCGGGCTCTGAAATATTGAGTGACATACTGATAAGGCAGTATAAGGCCCTGGAGTGAAGAAGAGACAGTGCATGAGAAAGAAAAATCATACATCTCTTCTGTCTGCAGCTGGACAGTGGTAGAATGAGACATTGCTATAGGCATTCCCAACCCTAACATATACCAAAGCCTCATATTCCTTGCACAAAGGACGTGAAGAAAAAACAAGACTGAAGGGCTATGAGACTTATGACTCCTTAAACTTTGCCCCTACAGTACAAAACAGAAAAAAAACAAACCCCACCATGCACACCCAAAAGAAAACCCTGCATAGGCGAGCAATAAAGCTGGTTTGCAACACTTTTTTCCCTAAGTGTTTAGTCTGAGCAGGTGAGCCTCTGGCAAACACTGGTACATCTGAGCATCACATCATTTTTCATTTTGTTGTTTCTGTAAGTGTGCATTTTTTTAAAAAAAAATCTATACATGTTTTGCTTCAGGATGTTATCATTGCAGAATACCTCATCCAAGCAAGGTCCTCGTTGTCTGTGCTAAACCATGAACATAACTGCAACCATAGTTACCTCTTTTGTTTATTTTGTTCCAGCAATTTCATTAATTGTAAACGTGTTCACTGTTTGCCAGTGAGCTATCACTGCATGTTGTTTACTAATAGGTTTAGCTCTGAGGATTTCTGGGTACACATGAAGGATCTTTTGATAGAACAGGAGGAGGGGGGGAGGGAACCTTCCAAGGGGGAAAAAGCAATGTATTTTTTCAATATGTGGCACATTTACTATAAATAGTAGGAATCCGTCAACTCAACTAAGCATTTCATGGGAGCTTCCATATCAAAGGAGACAATTTGGAAAACAGCCTTTGCCTTAAATGTGTCTATAGACACTGCATTTGTTGGTTTTTGAGTAAATCCAAGCCTATTTATAAGCTCATCTGTTACATGAAGGGGATATGGAAATAGCTCCCTGTTGCATGAAAATTATCTATACTCTACTAGAGACAATACAGTTAGCCTACTGAAAGTAATAGAGTGAAGTCAGCTTCATAGTTTATTTTAATGGGCAAAGCCTCTGCACATCATAATATCAAATAAACTCCCCGGAAAACATCATTCTCATATAATTGTATTATACAAGAGGAGTGTCACTTTTTCTTTGGAAGAGCACCATTACACTTTTATGATATACGTTAAGGGGAAACTCGATCGTACCATTGATTCCTGCCGTAGTGTTTTTACATCAACAGACCTATGTCTGCCGTCCAGGTCACTGATATCACAAATGAAGGGAATTTAATGGTCTAAGTTTGGTCTCTGGAGAACAACAGAATAGTTAGTACCACCATAAAGCCTGACAATGTAGCCCCTTTGGCAGGTTTTTGTTGATAATAGGCTTGAACTGCAATCTTTTTGCCTTGGTATAAGGGGATCTTTTACAGGAGGCTTGAGATACATTAGGAGAATAAAGCAGGCGAAGGAAAAGCTGCTGAATCCACGACTGCTTTTCACCTGGACCATACCTAGGGTAAGGTTAATGCAGTAGTGTCTGTGTGGATACTGGCTCACCCTCCCATTAAAAAGAGCTTATCATTAGGGATTACCTAGCGGCTGTACCAGCTGCAAGTCTTTACTTAAAGACTTAAAGGTAAAGCTCTTTCCATTCCCTATCCAATGACATTTGCAGCTCACTATAATTTATTGAATATCTTCCAAAGAGCAAACACAGGATTTCTCCTGGTACTGTTTTAGTTGGGTTGTAAATGTTTGCCATTTACCAAGAAAGGAGAAAAGGTGGGAGGAGGGCCGAGAACACATTAGGTTTTGCACAACATTGTGTAATATTTTGAACCTGCCTTTGCAACCTAACTTCTCTTACTTTCAGTAACATCTATACATATTTTGGTCAAAGTCTTGGAAGCACCTATTGCCTGGTTTCTTGAAAGCATCTGCGGGAGGTATAAAAACGTAAAGCTTCCTGAAATGTCTTATTTTGTGTAGCCACTTTTTCTCTGTCTTGAAAATAGTTTTAGAGAAATATTCCAGAAATAATTTAAATGAAGATAACTTCTGTTGTTTAGAATGCTACTTTAATTACAAATAAAAAGAATATAAAGATTATAAATTGAAGTTGCATGCTGATTGATGCAAGATTTTCTTTGCCTTCTGAGTGACAGACATGTAAATTATGTTAACCAGCTATAATTACATAAACTTTATTATGGCCGTATCCCCAAGCAACTTATTTGCCTCTCTATTGTGCCTCTATTGTCCCTCTATTCCAACGGACTTTAAAAGTGCCATTCAATTCGGTAATAAGCGTCCCCATGAGGTTCGGTAAAACATGCATTTTAAACACACCTACCGTCCCCAAGGAAGCATGTTTTGTGTTCCCACATCTTTTTCTCTCCACCCCCTCTCTGCTTGATTGGTTGCCAGCGGGAACGGGGAGGGACTGCAATCTGCACAGCAACAACCAGGGAGACAACCCCCAACGAGTCTAAAAGAAAAATAGCCATATTTACAAGTTCTCTGTTCGTCTCCCCTGCCTGCAAAACCCATCAGAAACATTTATCACTTTGGGATCCAGAGCTTGCTTCCAAACATAGTGTTTTCACTGTAAAAATCCACCCCGTACAGCAACGATTACACTGTAGCAATCCACCCACTTCACACCTGATAACAATGTTGCAATTCTGAGCAATTCTGGCTCTTTAAAAGTTCTGCCCTTTAGAAAGGGAAAAGGAAGGAAAGCTGCTGCAGTTCTGGGAGATGTGTGAATGTTTAAGGCTGTGTGTGCAGGCAGCAGAGGCAGCAGAGCCAGGGTGCTTTTTTCAGAGATCTTGGCTGCCAATCCCCACCCCTTTTGCCATGGAGCATCTCCATGCACAATCTTGCCAGGAATACGCATGGCTTCCAAAAAGAGCACAAGTAGTCTTGTTTAAAGGGCACCTTTTTCCCCGCACATTTTCCTCCTTTTGTGCCGCTGGAAGCCCGGAGAAAAGCCATGCATGGAGATGCTCCATGGCAAAAGAAGCTTTTGAACGGGCTTTTTATTGCTTGGGGACGCAGCCTATGTGTGTTTTAAAAACAACATTAACATTATAAGACAAATGACAATAATCAAAGAATTGTAATGAACAAAAAATGAAGTCCCTCTGTTCTCTCTCTCCTTCATCCTCCTCTCCTCCCCTCTCTTGAACAATCTGTATTGGAAAAGGTAGATTAGAGACGGGTTAGAACACAAAGGGCACCTCTTATGTTATGTCTGAACATAGGGTGTTTTTCCACTGTCACTAGAAGTACCCATTAAGTACCCATTAATGGGTACAAAAATGCCATTACATACCCATTAATGGGTACTTAATGGGTACTTTTAGTGACAGTGGAAAAACACCCATAGTCCAGGATGATGGTAGGAATGAAGATGATGTCATCATCACATACCCTAGCACAGGTTTATGATGAGTACTCTGTCAAACAGATTCTTCCCAAGGGCTTAGGATAATCGGAAAAATATTTGATAGTATTTAAGCACCATGCTGTTCACATTACATTAGACCTTGAAATATTGTCTGGTCATTACAAGCATTTGTGACCTTCACTGCAGTCAGACTGTGCAAATGCGTGCACTTTGCATGCTCTTTTCTGTACTGTTCTTTTTATGCCCTCCCATGTACTATATGTTAGCAGAAATGAATGACTTTTGTATCAAATGTAGATGACTTGGATTAAATAAACTGCACCTTTTCAAAAGGCAGGGGGAAATACCATTAGGATAATCCTATTTACTTATTATTTACTTTTAAATATACCCTATAACCTAAATATACTCTATACCCTAAAGTTTGAACTGCAGGCTAATATAGTCATGGTAAATAATATGTTTATGCTGCTGTTGTTAATGATTGGATTGTGTTGGTAGCTGTCAATCACAATAACTTGTTAACATGTGCGCTGGTCCCATTCTGGCAACAAACATATTTCTGTTTTCTTGCTGGTAAATCCCATTAACAATGCAGTAAGGGCTTGTGGCCATGACTCATGCAAAGCTCTCGTATCCCAATAGTCTAGTAAGATATTATGATTCCCGTATTAGGAAAAGCTGAATATCAAATTTTCTTTCACAAAAATTGCAATATTTACCATCTAAACTACATTTTAATTCCAAGTCATCCCATCAGTTATAAAACATTTCTATTTACAAAAGCGCATTTCCTAATATATCCATTTTTGCAATCAATTTTCATGAATATGCCTCATTTTTGTAAACCTTTTATATTATTATCATTCCATAATATAAGGCTATCACTGTTGCATAGGGGAAGGAATTTCAGATGATGTTGCCTGCATGACAAGATACGCCTGATGAAATTCCCTCTTTTAGGAGTGAGCATGAATGCAATTTTTGGGATTCAATTCGATTCAAATTGAATATCCAAAAATTCAATTTGATTTGAATCTTTAAAATTCAAATTTAACCAAATTTGGTTTGAACTAACCAAATTCCAATCTACTTGTTTGAATTTGCAATTCAAATTTGCACTTACGAATGTCAACAACATTCGTATGTGCCCGTATGCATCGTTACGCATCCGTAAACGTCTGTATGCATCCCGTATGCAAGCTGTTTTTGTCCCATACGGATCTGTACAAATGCATACGGATGTGTGAAAGATACAAATCTTCAAGTACGTATCATGTACAAACCAATACACATGCAGATGTCTGCATAATTCAAATGAATAGATCTGAAATTCAAAATTTGTTCAAATATTTAAATTCAAATTTGTGGACATTTGATTCAAATTTGAATGTTAAAATTTGGGCAGTTGCAAATTTGATCAAATTTTGAATACCTTCAATTTTCCATACTCACCCCTGCCCTCTGTTAAAAAAGAAGGAATCCTGTCTTCTTTTTCATGTGACAATCCTACAAAAAACATTAATTCATCAAAACAGAATTGGGTTGCAAAATTTGGCAAGTGCGAACTCTTAGTTCCATCCTGCTTCATGAAACACTGTGCCATTAACATCTCTAAACACTGGAGAGCAAATCAAATTATTAGCTTCATGGAAAGAAGCCAGAGAGTTTTACATCTATTTGACAGCAAAATGACCTTCATGTACTATTATTAACTATGATTCAGGTGGGATTAAGGTCAGCAAGAACTCCCCTTCTCCTGCAAATCAAATATCTTAATGCTGGAAGAGAAATAATGAAACAAAATGCATACTCCCATATATGTATGATGTTATTCGTAATGCCTAACCATTCCTTTCTTTCTCATGCCCAAATAGACTTCCATTATGGGTATAATAAACAAGCAAATCTTTGCAGGATCAATTGTCGGGAATACTGAAAATTCCTGATCCTGCACATTTTACAATAAGCAGTTTAGAATTACAGCAAATTGGACCGTCTTATCAAAGGGCATATTAGTAACCAAATGCCCAAATGGTGAAGCCATTTTGGTGCGTTTATGTATTTTGGTGTATTTTTGCAGTTACATAAATCATTTTACTAATTAAAAATATATTCTTCTGTTATGGCAGTCAAATCAGATGACTCTGTCTAATGACAGGACTGGTTCTCATTAGAACACACCAGTTATGTAGTCCTGATGAACATGACCTCCTTTCTCCCAGAGTATAAATCATAATTATTGGCAATGTACAAAAGCATATTATTCTCTAGTTTCTGTATGCAAAACATAAATTAATAGCTGTCCTATCCAAAATACTGCTCTGAGTCTATTATATATGTATGCACTGAAGCTATGGAAGTGATTTGCTAATCTGGAGGCTGTGGTAAATATTTCTTTGTGTCAGTCTTTCATCTGTATTTCTAAACTTCATAACAAAACTTCAAGGGGTGTGTGATGGGGGAGAGGGAAACTATTAGCTGTGAATTACACATTCTCAGGGAAGCCTAGAATTATTTTTCAGGACAGAGGGCTCAATTTTTCAATCTCAGGTGTATGATTAAAATCAATTAAATCACTCTTCCAATGTCAGCGTCAAGATTCTCCTGACAAATGAAATTATGCGAGGAAAGTGTTCTCTTCACTCTTCAACCCTTTCTCAGTATTGCTCACATCCACAAATGAGATCAAAATTTTCAGCTCAGGGATTTCAGAGATATTTTCCATAAGAACATGAAAAATCCCAGGAACCCTATGTAAGTAGACTTTATAGTCTCTAGTGGCAAGATTTTGATGGCCTCTGTATGGTTGGATATATTCATGACTAACAAAAATGAAAAATTACTGTGCAAAATTTAACTATTCAGGCACCACGCTCAATTGTCCTTTTCCCCCCCTCTCAGAAATAAATTAAAGTTTCAAATACAATACCGTGTACTGTTTTGTGAGGATACATGAGGTAACCTTTACATTTCTCTTTTTATTCACAGAGATGTCCCTGATGACACTCTCTTATTGAAAAACTGAATTTTATCAGTCTCCTACAATTGCTTTCTCAATGTGAGAACTGAAAGTAGGCAGATTCAGTTGGAAATGTACAGTCCGTTTTCTTGACCCCAGAAGAGTAAATTATAGACAATATTTGTTTTAAACATTTATATACCACTTCTCATAAAAAATCTCAGAGTGGGTTATGTGAAAGATTAAAAACAAGAGCCACAGAGAGAAAAAAGAAAGCAATTAAAAACATGTTAAAGAAGAGCAATATCTGAAAATTAATCATAAACCCCTTTCTCTTCCCTCATGTTCACTTACCTTTGTTTACTAGATTTTGGTTTTGATAGATCTTATTTCTATAAGTGTTTTCATATTGGTGAACTATAAAACTACAAACTGTTTTCCCCTTCATTATATTAAAGCATATGGATTAGTATTGTGATTATTTAGTAAAGACACACAGAATGGTTATGTAGTCATTGTATGTTTATGGAAATGGAGTGGTCATGTATTTATGTTTATAATTATATATGCTTATATATATACTCCCAAGGATGTTTGATTATTCTTTAGGGGTGTAGTATGAATGTTTAATAGTTATTTTTTTTCTTTTATCCTTCCCTTTCTTTTTACTGCTTTTACGTATAATCAGGTTTAAGATGTCTGGTAGTCTGGATCCTCAACTTCCTCTTCCATATGTTAATATGAAACAAGGAAGCTCTGCCCCCCATTGGTGTGGCTTTGTCTGCCCTGGATGGAGCCAGATAAGAGAGCTTTAATCTGGATCACGGAGGAGGGTGTGGCTGTGAAGCTCACAAACCTTGCAGCCAAAAGGGAGGTTTGGGTTAAATCAGAGGGTTTGGTCATTCTGGATCCACTGAACTGGATCTAGGGCAGGTAAGTGCAGGAAGAACCAATGACTGTCTCCAGACAAGAAGAGGCAATGGGAGACATAAACAACATCCCAGTATTGCCTCTTGCAGCTCCATTCTTATCTTCATGTCTGCCAGCAGCTTCTGCAATTGGCCCAATTGGTTCAACCAAAAGCCAACCAAGTACTCGTCCACTTCCCTTTGTTGTTTTCCACGCGCATGGTTGACTTCTGGTAGTCTCAATTGGACCCGTTGCAAAACCTGCCAACAGGTCAAGGTAAGCAACACCATTACAGGAAATCCAGCACCATTACTAGATTCCCCAAAACAGCAATATATTAGGGGGGTTAGGCTGCTTAAATCAGGACTATACTGAAATGCCAGGGGAGGCAGTCAAAGCTAACATTTCAAGAAAGGGGTGGGGAAATCAGCTCAAGAAAATAAGAACTGCAGTGATGGAACACATCTCCTATATGCCAGATTTCTAATATCTCCAGGCAATGAGAGACTTTTTTTTTGTTTTTGTTTTTACAAATGGTGCTTTATGGTGCCATGAATAAAGGGGCAGAGTCCACATGATCCTGTTTCTTCTTATGGTAAAGTCAGTGTGCAGCATTCACATGGATACCACAATCACCCTCCCAAAATTCTGTCATAAATACTGGTAAAGTACTTCAGCAGCAGAGTGGGATAAAGAGCTTTTCCAAACTATTTGCCCTGCTTCTGCCCTGCCACTGCCACTGCCTGAGGAGACCTACTGGTCACCTTAGTGATTATACCAGACATTGATTAAGGTAAATCCAATACAGGCTCACTGGACACTTGACAGCCTGTGGGAGGTGGTGTGCAGATGGAACTCCTGGCACATTAAGGAGAGCTCTGTAAACAGGGGTGGGTGGAGTGCTACACCGGTAGTGACCTTCCACCTCTCATTTAGGGATTTTGTTGGTCGTAGTTTGTAGCACCTCAGTGAGGCAGATTAGAATGGGACAAGGCTCTATTCAGAAGTCTCACCTAAACTGAATCTCTTAGAAATTGCGTGTGAGAAAATTGAAGACCTTATTCATGTGTTGTACACTCATTTTATGAGCCATGTAGTTTATGTGATCCTTCTTTTTCTTTTATGTTTATTTTAACCCACATCACCTGCATATTCGGATATTGCATTTCCCAAAAAACTGCCTGATATTTTTATTTATTTATTTATAAATTAAAATTATTTTATTGGAAATTCTAGAAACACATAAACACTTATGTACCAAACACAGTCATGCCTGAATGTTTGCCCTACTAAATGTGGGTGGGTGGTTCTGGGATTTTTCTTATATCCTCTTCTTTGTGTAGAAACAGGTGAACCAGAATACACACTTGAGTCTAGAATGGAGGAGTGTAGGATTTTTTATGTTACTTGTTCACAGTGCTTCCATAGCAGTATGACACATTGTGCCAATACAAAAGTGAAAAAAAAAACATAAAAAATGAAATGAAATGAAAAGATATTCTGTTAACTTATGTCTAAGAGCAGCAATGAAGATACTAAAGTTGAGTTCGATAAGATCAATTACAGTTTAATTTTATTGCATCTCTGGTAAAGCTTTTAATATCAGGATTTTTGAGCCCTAATCAGTATTCGCAAAGTTTATAGCCCTCAAGAAAAATCTCACCAGGCAAAGTTAATTCTAGTCAGGATTTACCCAACTTTGCCTGCTTCACGTATCTTCTTTTATTGTCGTAGCATTATGGTATTGAGGAACCACAATGAAATTTTATTCCTTGGAATTGATACAAAGTGATTGAAACTCCCAGGAGGCAACCCAAGGAAGAAACCCACCAGAGGCAGTTATGCACTAGAACTTATCTTCTTTCTCATGCATTTCCCACCCCTCTTTTTCCTTTTATTCCTCCTCCCCACAACAAAATCAACACCTCAAAGTGCTTTTTGGCTTTCATTTTGTTTATTCCAACCATAAATATTTTATTACTTAAAAAGGGAAGCAGTGCTTGCTCCTAATTGTTTTTGATTAAATATGCTAATTACATTTTGGAATATTAATGACACATACGGTACTAAATGTTTTAATAATGCAATGAAATAAGCTGGCAAATATAACAACAAATTAACCTGAAATTGCTACATGATTTTCAGAATTTTATATTGTACTAATACAGATAAGAGTGTAAAAGAAATAGACCATCTATTCCAGACTGAGAACCTAAGGCTCAACTTTTCCTTTTTCTAATGCAATGTAGTATTCACGAGTCTTTAGATCAAGCAGCAAATCTTGAATTCTTCACCAGGGAATGACTGTATAGAGGCCAATAAACTGCAAACAACTCCCAATTTCTAGAGTGTTTTTCCACTAGCACTAAGGACCCATTTGGCTCAGAGCAGGAAGACCCCACTTCCACTACAGACCCAATTAGAGCCACATTTGTTTCCACTTAGGGAAATCCAGATCATATGGGTCCTTAAGGACCTATAATCCAGATTCCCTGTAGACCTCATTAAAGGGGTCTACAATGGGGTCTTCAGGCATCAAAGCCTGTTTCCACCACTATTGGGAAATGGGATCTATGGGTGGCTCGGGGGGGGGCACTCATGGGGGGCGCCCCAAGACTCAAAGCTTCGAAGCCTGTGCACATTTTCTGGAGCCAGCTCCAAAGTTCCTCTGAAGTTGCCCTCAAAGAATAGCACAGGATCCAAAGGGGACCCCATGCAAGGGCAATGCCTTTGTTAAAGGCTTTGGAGAATCTACAAAGTTTGTGTCGATGGAGGTTGCATCCCCTGTCCCCCAAAACACCTGGAGTGACAGGCAGGCCCCATGTGGGTAGATCTGGATTTGCCACATGGGTGTTCCAGCATTTCCACTGCGAGCAAGCTAGCACCCATTGCTATTGGGTGCTAGACCACCCGTGGAATTACATTGGGTACTTTCCTTAATCCGAATCTGCTAGATTCGGATTAAGGGAAGTACCCATTCCTTAAATCCGGATCTTCTTAGATCCGGATTAAGTGAGGTCAGTGGAAAACCCCCCTGAGAAGATAAGAGGAGCCCTCCTGGATCAGGCCATCTAGTCCAGCATCCTGTACCACACAGTGGCTGACCAATTTGCTTATGGGCATCTCAAGTACAAAACATGGTCATCACTTTCACCTGTTCTTGACTCCTTGAAAATGATCTTTAGAGGCATCCTGCCTATCTCCCCAGCCTGGAGGATGTACCTAGGCATCCATTCTCGTAGCCATTGATACATCTGTTATCCATGAATTTGTCTAACCCTTTTTTAAAACTATCTAGGCTGGTTGCTGTTACCACCTCTTCTGGCAGCAAATTCTATAGACTGATGAACCTCTGGGTGAAGAAATACTTTCCCTTTTCTAATCTGACAAGGGCCAGTCAGTTGGACAAGGAAGCCTTATAACCAGACACAGACACACAGCTTGTTCTGCTTGCATTCTCTCAGAAGCTGAACTTCAGAAGTATACCATTACTAGAAAAAATAATATTCCCATTACAGATAATGGCACGGATAGCTATTACATCCATGAATTGGTTCAGGCATCTACATCCTCCAGAAATATGAAGGGGAGCCAGCGCACACCATCCTCCCACTCTACTTTGTGGTGGCTGCCTATTTCATGACCGGCCCGGTTGGCTTCTACTGGAGAAGGAATAGCCACTGTCCAAGCTGATGGCCAAAGTCACATACCTGGAGGCAAATCCTAAAGTTTAACCGTGTGTTGTATAAAATAAAGATTTTTTAAAAAAAAACACTGAATCTCTGTTGAGTCTACCAGGATTCAGCTTTATCACCTAGTTGTAGTATTTTGAGAAATGGAGCAGAAACTTCTTCCTAATCATTTTTGTCCAGACCTCTATTATACCCCTTCTCACTTTCCTCCTTTCTTGACTAAAAAGCTCCAAACATTGTAATCTTGTCTCATAGGGAAGAGTGCTCAGTCCCTTGAAGCCCTCAATCTTCTCCAACTCTGCTATGACATTTTTGAGACGTAGGGACTGAAACCGCACACTGTATTCCAGATGTCATTGTACCTTGATTTGTAAAGGGGCATTATAGTATTAGAATTAATGTGGCTGGATGATTAACCAAGAATGTCTCTCCTTTTTTTTTTTTTTTGGAAGTGTGGGGTATCCTCTTAACAAGGATGCTTATGATCTAGAAACTCTCTCCCTGTAAAGAAGGAACAGCTACAAGCAAGTCTCTGCTTGATCGGAAGCTTTCCATCTTTGAGCCTTAGTGCAGACAGAGCCGGTTAAGGGAAATAGCTAAAAGAAAGAATGCATTCCCAATGGGACAAAACCTAAATTAAATAAATAAGATTCAATTCCTTTGTGAATTCCACTAAATCAGATTTTGGTTTTCAATTTACACAGCTAAGGCTGGATCAATGCATGTCTCCAGCACATAATGTAATGGGGAGACCTCTACACAAATGCAGAAAAGTCATCATTCTTTCTTTACAGTGTATGCTGTCATTGTAGAGAACCAGCTCCACACAAATTTTAGCCGCTTTGAAACAAAAAGTGGATTACTGTGTTTCGAGAATGTTCACATTCCTATTAGTTATCTCACTTCAAACTTCCCCCTCTCTCTTTTCAGCACATACAGTGGTACCTTGACATACGAGTTTAATTCGTTCCGTAACTTTGCTCTTATGTCAAATCGCTTGTATCTCAAAGCAATTTTCCCATTAATCCATTCCAGCTCCCAAAACACCACCTCAGTTGTTTTTGTTATGTACTGTACTGTATTTACATACTCGTATCTCAAATCTTGCTCTCATCTCAAAGCAAAATATCACTCACTCGGCGGCTTGTATCTCAAAACACTTGTATGTCAGGGCACTTGTATGTTGAGGTACCACTGTATTAGGTATTTGCCAGTATACCTGTTTCCCAGAAGCCCAGTCCAGATGTTCCCACCTTACAGCTGTGTGTTATGATTTGCTCTCCTGCTTTTACAGTCTCTTTTTTTGCTTGCCTCCATCCTAGACAAGAGGACTTCGACAGTCATGCACAGGACTGCATTTTTGTTGAAATATGATCCATTATGCAATCCATTTAAAATCAAATCAAATCCGTTCAAATGTGGACATTCGAATTCGAGTAGAATGTCTTCACATTTAAATTTAAACATTTGAATGAATTTTGAATGTTCCAAAACATTCGTTCAAATGATTCGAATGTACAGATACATATGTATTACATACAGTATCTGTATGAATATCATATGTATCTGTACACATTTGTGCTTATAATACGGAACAAAAACGGGAGGCATGCGGGGTAATATGGGATGCATACGAAATGCATACAGATTATTTAAATAAATAAATAAATAAATAAATAAATAAATAAATAAATAAATAAATAAATAAATAAATAAATAAATAAATAAATAAATAAATAATCTGTATGCATTTCGTATCCCACCCCATACCCGAAGGTCTTTGGGCAAGTTACAGCCTTAAAACAACAGATAAAACAGAATATACATTAAAAGACTTTAAAAATTCAACAACTCTAAAACAATATGCATTATGTTTAAAATGATAGTGTCTGACCTGGGTGGGAAATATAATCAGCTCAGCCAAAGGCCAGGGTAAAGAGGTGCATCTTCACCACCTTCCTAAATATATATAAGAAAGTGACATGACGCACCTCGAAGGGGAGGTATTCCATAGTCTTTGGGCCATCACCGAAAAGGCTCTATCCCAGGTGCCCACCAACTTCACTACTGAAGGTGGTGGGACGACCAGGAGGGCCTCACCGCTTGATCTCAAGGCATGGGCAGGTTGGTATGAGAGAAGGCATTCTTTTAGATATTTGGGGCCCTTTAGATATTGGATGGCACTATCATCTGATAGCATAAAAATTGTGCTTGTATCTGTCAAAATTGCCACTGTAGTCCACTCCATTTCCAATAGTAAAGGCAGCATTATAACTCTAGAAGTTAAAGGGCTGGATAATTGTTATGGGCGCAGGTGGTTTTACATTATGTACCTCATTTGTAGCAGTTTTTCTGGGCTGTTATTCCATGTTCCAAGTTTTTTCTGAGAACCGAAGGCCAAAAACTGCTATAAATGAGATTGAATCCGGCCATGAAAGCCTGCATATGACTATTATGTACCTATTGTAGATGTTGCAGTTTACAGATCATGGCCTATTTGATGTATCAGAAGTGCATATATAGGAAAGAACTGAACTTTAGAAAGTAGGAAAACCTTACAACTACATTGCTCCCCAACAACCATGTTGTCCAATCCTGATAATGCATCTCCCTTGCTCAGTCTTTGAACTACTAGAAAATAAAAGATCACTGCTCCATTGGCTCTTGCACTGTCAGGTTCTGTGTTTTTCTGTGCTCAAAGAAGGAATTGGTTGTTCTAAGTGGGGTTGATTTTCACAGCCTTAACTAATTTCAGGGTTCAAAAGATCTTCCTTGTGTAATATGTGCACACTCATGAGTGTGCATGCAGAAGTGTATGGTGTGTGTGTGTGTAGGTGTCTGTAATTAGGAATACTCTATTGGATTTTTCTGTCTGAGACATCTAAATGTCTTGGTCCAACTATTTTACTTCTAATTGCTTAAAAGATGCACTAGTCACACTCTTCAAATGTCTCAGAAGAAACACTTGGCTTGGAAGAACTCACAGGTATTTTCAGTTTTATTGATGTCTTTTGAGATTTTTTCAAATAAGTTCCGCTGAGTCTTCTCAAATCCATGATATGTAAATTGAATAAACAAATGAATGTATACAAAGAAAAAAATACTGTACTGTATGTAACTACAAAGCCATTTTATCCATTGATGATGCCCGGGAATTCTAGGTTGGACCGAAAAGAGTGAATAGCACCAGGCAACATGAAACTTTACATATGCTACTTGTTCTCTCATTTTCTCCCCGTTTGTGAATAGACATTAGAAGGAGAGAGGGAGAATTTAGGATGGCAGCAATCTAGTTACTTTAACTTTATTTAATAATAGACTCTCCAAATCAAAAGGTGCCTTTTAAGCAGCCAAGGCTAGCTTCCTGTTTTATGTAAAAATCTAAACTAAATCCTGAGTGCAATCAGAATCATTACTCTGTACTCTATTGAGCTTCTCCTGATATGTAACCAATATCTGCCCTTTTGCAATTTAGGATGCATCTGCACACATTAGGAAATGGCTTAGCAGTAGTAACTAAGGGGATGGAAATGCATTTTATGGCCTTCAATGTGAATTAGAGGCACTAGCATGCAGATACTACCATTTCAAATCTGCTTTTAAGCCAGTTTTCTAAAAATACTGTACTGTATGTAACTACAAGCTTGTTCTTAAGCTCATTATCTTGCATTCTACATATTGGGATTGCACATAAAAATTTAAGATTATTTACAATGTATTTTAAGTTCAAAGAATATTGTTTCTCTCTGTCTGCCAGTATATGTGTGTGCGTATGTGTGTGTGTATATATATTTATATATATAAAAATAAAACACACTAAGGGTGCGTCCCCATGGGAGCCGATTGTTTCGCTAGTGATGTGATTAATAAAAATCTGTGTTGTAACTCGCAGTAAAGAGTCCCCATGTGGTTTGAGGCAGTGCGAATTAAAATCGTACTTTCCTGTCCCCATGGAAGCTGCTTTTTGTGAGCCCGCATCTTCCCCTCCTCGCCCCCTGGAGTGATGACAGGCTCCCTTCAGCTGTCAGATCCAGCTCCCTGCATTCACGTATTTAGCGCACAAGCAAATCAGCAGAGGCTGCATTATTAGGAGGGGGAGAGAGATTTCTTGCCTTCCTTTCTCTCGATTTCTTCCTGGCTTTCCTCTCCTGTTCCCCCCCCCCCAGCTTCACTCATGTGTGTGTCTGTCTCTTCGCCTTCTTTCCCTTCCTCACAGCAGCTGTCAGGCAGGGATAGGGGCTGTTGTGCACACATACAGAGCTTCACTAAAATGATTTAAAGCAGCTGCTTTCATGGTTCTTCTCACCATTTCAGTGGGGCAGCATCCCCATGCTCCCAGGACAATCCACGGTTTCCCCCTAAGTCAGATGTAGTACTGTTTGAAAGGGGGGGGGGTTCTGCTGCGGATTTTCCTCCTTTGCACCTGATGTAGCCTCGCGTAAAGCTGTGCATGGAGATGCTCCGAGGCAAAACAAGCTTAACTTCGGAGTATTTTGGCATGGAGATGCGCCCTAAAAGGTTTAAATAGAAGTATACTTTTTCGTACAGATTACACAATAATTGTGACCAAGAACCATCAGTTCTTTGTGAGTGAACCTTGTCTAAAAGTAGATGCTTTGTAATTTTGTGGCTTAGCAGGTGATAAACTGTCATCTGAGGAGTCACACAAGTGCACTGGTGCCTCAGATGACCTCAAATGCATCTCTCTGTGTGTGGAATGTCATTGTTGTGGTTGCAGTGCTGGCATACAGGCAGTTCTGCTGGGCTTTGGGCTGCAAATGGCAGCTCCTGGACATGCACTGCCGAGGGCCAGACACACACCCAGAGCCAGTTAAATCTTCAGGTGTACACCAGGGGAGTTGGACTATTCCCATCCTGCAGACAGGAAGCAAAGTGCATAAAGGCCCCAATTTTCTTGACAGAGATACAGTAGTTTGCCATTGCCCACTTCTGTGAAGAGTATGGTGACTGAACCAGCAACCCTCTGTTGTCCAGGCTGCTTGTATTACCACTCAGCTACATCCCCCCTCCCCTTATGCACAGAAACAGAAATATGACACAGCGAGTGCCTTGCTGAAACCTCACATTCATGGCAACATGTGTCCCCTCACCACTTTGTCTTCCCACTTCTTCTCTCCATTCAATACCATTTTTCTCCTTGGGGACAGTTTTATCACCCCTGAATCTTTGTTCCCCAAGCCAGTGCTCCCTGACCCTAACTCACGGGCTTAGCTTTAGAGCTGGCTCTTCGTTCCCTACACAACTAAATGTATATATTTCTATCTGTAAAGTGTTGCTTCCAAAAATTAACAAGTTTAGATTAGACAAGTTAGATACTCAGACCTTGAAAGATTTTCACAACCAGTTAAGTCCAATTTAAAGATAAAATAGCATAAGTATCTCATGTCACCTTAACCATAAGAGAGTTATTGTGGCATTATACAACAGCTTATGCCATGATAAATGTGCTAAGGTGCCACACAACTTTTCAATGTTTAAGACTGAAGCAAATACTAATGCCCCAAAACAGCTTTCGGCAACTGCCTTAAGGAACTACATGTCACATCAAGTGCATAGTAGGGACTCTCAATATTAATTCTGTTTTTTAAACAAAGTATTAACTGTACCTGTGGAGGAACTTTTCCCCCCCCATGCTAACAGGAAAAATGATTCCTCAAAAGGTAGCTATATGGGTTGGTGTGGGAAATAGCATAACTAGCCAAAGTTGTAAACTTAGAGAAAGAAGATACAAAAAATATAAATTCAAATACATACAATAAAATATGGTACAGATGTTGGAAATTCTTCTGCCAAGTTCATTCCCACAGTTATGCCCTACAAGCAACCTAAAATGACAGAGTAAGCAAAAAATGCTTGCTTTGAGAAATGTGTTTGGGCCTGTGTGGTAAGAGAAGTATTTTCCGGTCAGAAGGATCAAAGATTGCAATTTTAAAACCATGAAACCACTGGAAGGTTACCCACTGACTTTAAGAGAGTCAGGATTTGATCTTTGCCCTAATCTAAGATTACAGAATAAAATGTTGTGTACTTGTGTGTATGAAATTAAATCATTCCTCTTTGGTGGTTGGAAAAATATCGTGCATATAATTTAAACTTAATATGATTTCTTTGTGTTATTCGCTTCAAAGATTCTGTTATGTGTCTGTAGGTTAAGATACTTGCTCCCTTTTGAAACAGTTGGCATTTCCAAATTGTTCTAGAAAATTGGCTTTATTGCCAATTAAATGTTATCCCTTAGGATAGAAAACATGTCTGTAATGCTTTAATATTTGTATGGGATAACTAGTTTTTTGAAAAACGTCCAAACCAAGGGCCTATTGAATAAATATACATTAGAAGGAGCAAAACATTGGCATGTCCTCATTGGTTCTTGATGCAATCCAGAAGGGGTATAAGAAGCCTGGTTTCCTCAAGCAATCACAGGATTTAGCCCAGACCCTACCCCTCCTGGAATGCTCTATCTGAATAGGTTGCCCAAAATGGCACGCTATTCTGACCTACCCATAGACTCAGGATCAACTGGTATACTACCTACCTGTCTCAGAAGAACAGACCATGTGCAGAAGGTACAGACCCTCTGTTATGAAATACAGGGTGCACCATCAAAAAAGCCCTCTGGGATCACTGGAACCCAGGATCTCCAAAGATCCCCTCTTCCAAGACACAGGGCCCCATTTGAGTAACAGGATACACCATCAAAAAGAGTCATCCTGGAAACTCAAAAGGCCAGGAACTTCAGAATTTCCAGCACTAGCTCTGAAGCTAATGCACCCTTAAAAGCCAGTGGTGGAACTAGCATAGGTCAAGCTGTCCCAATGTGGACAGCTCTCTCCCAAGGTAGCAGCACCTCAACCAGCATGGTATCCCAGTTCAGGGCCAGCTGACATTGTCAAAAGCTTTCTGAAAGTCCAAATAAGCAATATCCCTCATCAAAAGCTCTTGAATAAAGTCATCAGTCATGGAATAAGAGAACAGGTCCTATCCTGAATTGGTAACTGGCTATAGGACAGGAAACAGAAGTAGTAATAAACAGCCAATTATCAAAAGGGAAAGAAGTAAAAGTGGTTTCCCCAAGGTTCAATACTGCAGCTAATGATCTAAAAGCAGGGCTAAGCAGTGTGATAGATGAAGACACCAAATTATCAGGGTAGTGGACAATGAAATTGTGAAGAGCTCCAGAGGGACCACTTGATTTGGGAGGAATGGGCAACCAAGTGGTAAATAATGCACATCCCAATTACACTTATAACCTGGTGGGTACTGAGTTTTCTGTGACAGACCAGTAAAGGAACCTTATGATTCTGGTGGACAACTCAATGAAGGAGTTGATCCAGTGGGCAGCAGCAGTGAAAAACGCAAGTTCAGGAGGGAATAGAAATGGATGTCTTGCCACCACCACTTGGAGAGACAGGAGGCCTCTAAAGCCAATTTTCAGGTAGTTGAGAGCAGGTAAAAGTTTTGTCCTTATCTTGTGTTTCAGAAAGCCCAGAAGGAAATGATGAGTCACAGTGTAAAAGAGCATGTTGGACTACTAGATGGACTGGGGACTGATCCAGCAGAACCTCTCTGTCTTTATGTTCTGACCTAAACCTTTAATATTTACATTTCTCCTAATTTCGCAGTGAGGCTCCCTAATTTAAAATGTGTTGCAAATTAAGGAAAATGTGCACAAAAATGACTAGGCAGAAATACCACATAAAAATGCATTTTCCTAGTAATCTCTTACTTTGAATATAACTAGTGCAGTAAGTAGGAGACCCACTTTAAATTTTCAGGAGAGATAACAACGTTACCTCTTGTTACTTATGTTACCTCTTAGTGGCTCTTAGTGGCTGATGCCATGATCAGGTGGGATGGTTGAAATGGTGACATGTTTCACACCCCAAATATAGACAATCACTGTGTCAGTGTGATGTCAAAGTGTGTGTCAGTGTGATGTTATTAGTGATTGAGCATCCCTTCAGTGGTTCTGTGATGAAGCATAAACATCAAGTATATGAGGGAATGCCACCCACATGTATGTAAGTGTGTGTTTCTCACTTTCTCAAGTTCATTAGATTACAGCCTGAAATAGGAGTGGGTTCTGGATCAGGCTGGCAAAGGAGTAGTCTCTGTTGAAAGTCTCCCTTTGATTGTCACAAACTACACTTTCATTTGTTCTTTGTTGGCAACTACTGATAATAGCATCAGGTATAGGGGATAACCAACTTGTGGAGGCACTGTGATTTCATTAATCTGGAAAAGAGCTAGAGAGCAAAATAAACCTGAAATTTAAGGTGCAAAATACTGTAGCAATTGTTATGCAGTTTGCATAGTGTTCACAAATCAAAGAATAAAGAATGGAGCATAGCTTATTTATTCATATTATTCTAGAAAAATATCAGACAATCTGTAACAGTAGAGGGATAGCAAATGAAAATAATTTTAAAAATAATGCTATAACCTTCATAACTGTATTAAAAAAAGTATTGTCACAGGGGTTATAACAGTATTCCAAAATATCAAATAGTTTAAAATTGGCACGATATCAGTCTCAGTGGATACATGTAACCTAATTTTTAAATTGTTTTTAATATTGTCTTGTACTAAATAATTCCCTCTAAACTAATTCAGAAAGAAAGTGCATCAGCTCTTTGTTAGCTGCTACCCTTAATTTTAAGTAAAATATGTTTATTTTCTAAATTAGCCATGCAGCTTAAAATAAATAATTTTTGCTCTAGCTTGTGTGACACAGGTTATAATTTTATCAATTTTTACATTATGTTGCCTGTCAGGCTAATTAGGTGCAGACTGCAAAACCGAATGCAGCTAGCTTGCTAGAATCCATTAGAAAACTATCAGAAAAACACACAAAGTTAATAAGGGGTGTTTTTCCACCTTAACTTTTTAATCCCCCCCCTCCTTGAAGGTCAAACCATTCACCATAATGAGCAAAGTTTTGCAAGTTTTGCTTATGAGAGCAGGGGGGCATCCTTTTTAATGTGCCTTTTAAAAGACTGTAGGATTGGAAACCAAAGAATAGTCAATATTTTAGACCAACTAGAGTTTGGAGGCACCAACTAAACCAGTAGGAAAGCAACATTCAACATGCAGATCCTGATCTGAACTTACAAGTCCATGATTATTTAATTGAGGCCCTTTCTGCACTTACCTCCTGATTAGGATATTAGGGCCTCTTGGTCAGGATCCTGGAGCTCCTCATCTGCATGTTAATGTGGATCAAGAAGGCCCCACCTCCTACACCCCGTTAGTCCGCAAGCCAGAGCCATCTTACACCCAATTTGCACAGGTCAGAGCCAGATCCAGAGTAAGAAGCCCTTAATCCAATCTATTATAGATGCTTTTAATTCGGTTTACAATTAGCCTAAGAGACATGTTCCAGATTATGGAAGGCATGCAGATGGCACTCCTCCATAACTGGAATGACCGCAGGCTGCTTTTCTGTGGCATGCCATAGGGTGCCACCAAAAACCATACTCCCCAGATGTTGAAACTAAGAACTGTCATTCCTGGCCTTCAGTGGCATGGGGCTGGGGGATGGCTGCAGCCTTTGCATGATCTTCACAACCATGAGGAGGCATAGGCTGGATCATTTCTGTCAGTGCAGATGGCACTGCTCTGGCCCATGCCTCTGCAAGATCTGGATCTGTGGGTCTGGTTGTTCCAGATGTATCAATGGCTACTAGAACGAATGCCTAGGTGCATCTTTCAGGCCGAGGGGGAGGGGAGGAAATGGGGCGCTTCTAGGGCCATCTGCTGGGACTCGAGAGCAGGAGAAGGTTTGTCCTTGTCTGTGCTTGAGATGCCCATGAGCATTTGGTGGGCCACTGTGTGTGACAGGATGCTGGACTAGATGGGCTGTGGCCTGATCCAGCAAGGCTTCTCTTATGTTCTTATGTTCTTATGTACTGGTCTGGATCTACTGCAGGTAAGTACAGAAAATTAGACAACATTTCTGAATTCTAGTTGTCAATTTAAAAGAAGGATAAGGCAGCACACCTGACAGGAAGCTATGGGCTCAACAGTAGTGGCAGACTAGTTGACAGTAGATATGTGAAAGAATATTCGAAAAATTCAAAATTCGATAGAATTTGTTCAAATTCGGAGATTCAAATTTGAATCAAGTGTCTATACATTCGTTTTTTAACATTCAAACAACTTTGAATCTTTTGAATCATTCATATGAATTACTTGGATATTTATATGCGTATGGATATGTACGCATTACCTATGTATCTGTACACATCTTATTCATATCCATACACATTTGTACAGATACGTACGGGATGAAAATGGAATGCATAATGGATAAAAACTGGATATGTACGAGTGCATAAGGATATGTATGGGTGTATACAGATGCGTATGAACACATACAAATGTTGACATTCGTATCTTCAAATACGAATCAAAAATCTGTATGAATAGATATGAATGTATTCAAATCAGATTTGAGTTTGCATACATTTAGTTCTATTAGTTCAAATTTGAACATTCAAATATTCCATTCGAATCGAATCTGAAAAATTGCATTCGTGCACACCCCTAGTTAACAGCACTATCACCACTGACCCTGAGCATATTAGCTAAGGCAATTGCCTCAGTTTACTTAGTGGGAGCAGAGTCTCTATTTTAGAATCTGTTTCTCAGCAAATAAATTATACTAATTTATCTGGCAAGACAAAGACTGCCTCAATACAAGATCTTGCTTAGATCCCAAAGTTGCCATGCTTGCAGTTTTGGCAGCACATATATTAAAACTGTAATGGTACAGAGAAGATTAGCCTGGCCCCTGCGGTGGTGGTGGTGGGAGACTCCACTGTTACCGCTTGCTGTCGCTGCCAGATGCCAGGGAAAAATTGTGAGGCGAACACAGGCTCTAACTTGGTACAAAATAACCAGAAGTATGTGATGGGCTATTTGGGGCCCTGTACATGCACAGTGATTATTTTCAAGATGGCGGCTCCCATAAGCAAATGTCCAGACCATATCACTGTAATCATTTTTTTTTCCTAGTACAATGATACCATGGGATTTCCCTTAATATTCCAGGGCTATGGTGGGATAGTCACTTATAGGCCCTGTCTGCATGTGGCCAAACATTGCAATTTACCATGTATTATAACAGGGCGTGCATCAGTGATAGGAAATGTCAGGCCTATTTTTAAAATTCATCAACTATTTTGACTTCAAAAGTTCTTATGTAATTAAATCTACATAGAAAGTGGCTTCATTTATTAGTATACTATCTTCTATTTCATAATGTCCTTAGTTTCCATTAATTCAGTTTTTTCTTTCTTCTAATTTAATTGCTTACATTAAATAGCTTCAACAAATTGCAGTCTCAAAACTTTAGAAGAACTAGTATTTTCTTATTAAACCAACATCTCTTTGCATGCTCCTTCACAGACTCTAATACTGTGTGAGAAATGCTATTCATACTAACATGGCCTGCCTTTTCAAAATGAATCACATAAAACCTATAGACAATAATTTATTAGAGTGATTTTCCTCTGGGTTTAATTGCTTATTGATTCTGGGATCTTAGATGGTCAAATACCACAATGTAGTTAGCTCACAATTGCTATGCAGGTACAATAAAACCTCAGAGTTACAAATACCATGGGAAATGTTCATAAATATGAACATTTTCCCCTTTCTTTTCAAATCCCAATCTGCCATTCACCTCTTTTTTTTCTCTTGGCCCATATATCCCTATATCCCTGTTAAATTAATGTAGCTTTCCCAGCTTGGTACCTTTCACATATGGGTGAATTCCAGCTAGAGTTGTACAAAACAAGAGCAATTCATTCAATCATGTTCCAACCAACACTGTATTGAAAGGTATATTTAGTGATTCGTGCTTCCATCCCATTTTGACTCCAGTAACACATGTAAATAATATTTCACAATATATAGTGCAAACACTTTGTGCAACATCAAAAAGCACTCAGACAAAGAGGAGTAATTGAGAGGCTTTCAGGGAAGGAATAACTAAGAAGGTTTAGGCAGCAGCGGTAGGATGGATGGATGGATGAACAATAAAGAGGGAGGTGATGGAGGAAAGGCAATGGCAAGAGCAATAAACAAACATGGGGATCCATATCTTCATTTGTCCTATCATCCACATCTTCACTTGAACTATGTTCATCATGGTTCATAAACCAGCTGATTACATAATGTACATTAACTGGATAATCCAGAGTAAAGCACATCCAGAGACATTTTATTCCAGATCATCCATGCCTTTTTTTCAGATAATGCGGATTAATTAAATGTCTGGAAGAAGCTTATGTGTCAATGTCAGCTGAGGAAATAGTGATGCTCTGAGAGAAAGGAATAGGGATATGCAGAAATGTTTTTTGGCATTCTATTCAAAACAAGTCAAATGTTCAAAAATCTGTATTCGTACAAATAGAATGTATTCAAATGTGTTAAAATTCTATTCAATACGGATCTATTCTTACATATTGAATGTTTGTACAAATACATATCTGCATGTGAACAGATATGTATCTGATACATTTCCACAGCTCAATGAATGTCCAAACTATTTGTATGAATATCCGGAAACAGTCATATTCATTTGAATGTTAACATACAAACATCGTAACATCCTATTCAAGTTCAAATGTCCAAACTTGACTGAATTTAACACACAAAGGTTCATTTGAACACACCTTTGTTCAATTTAAATTCAGTTTCAGTTTTTGAACAGTATTCAGTTCAAACTCAAAACTTTCACCCTCCCCACATAAACAGGTTCAAACCTGAAACAGTTTGGCACGTCTCTAGTTAACCACCCCCCATTTGCCAATGTCACCTTCCTAAACCAGATGTTCAAGGTTGCACTCTAACTGTAGGAAATGGAATGGTCACAGAACAGGCCCAAATGACTTAGAAATCAAGAACCTAAAAGAGTGCTGCCTGCCTTCTGTATACATTTGGCCGGATTTTAAGATTTTTCATAGAGGTTCTCTTGGTAACAATTGCCACACTCAGTGGTTCAAGTGAAAGTATTAGCTCTTGGGTATTAGAGCAGTCTCTCGTCCTAAGCTTATTGTGCACACCACTGGTAATGATGTATCAGCACTTCTTTGCCTGGATCTTTGGCTTCTCTTTCTAATAATTTTGAGTTACAATGTAAGCTTGAGTTTTCCAGTATAGTTTACAATTGCTGCAGATCAAAGTGCAGTTTGAGATAAAAGAGCAACTTCCAGTTGGAATCTTGTGTGTCCACTGCTACCTATTCCATGAGGTTCACTTGTGTTTTTAGATCTTTTACTGGAAAGATCCTTCCTTCTTCTCACTGAAAGCCAATACTTATCTGTCAAATACAAAGTACATCATAAATGCATATAGAATAAAGTTTCACTGTAAACATCTTAACACAGTAATTTTAAAACACAATATTTCTCAATAAGCCTGCAAGTTTTCAAAGGGTCAGTTTCAACTACCACAAAATGTATTTCCAGTTCTCTTCCGTACATGGCTGCTCAGAAATTATTAGTTGTTATTAGGTAGCAGAATATTGCATTTTTAAATCTCTCAAACAGAAGTATAGGCTCACTGGAAAACAGAAAGAAAAGGATAGGAAAAATATGCTTTATCCTATTGCACTTACGTAGATTTTGATTCCCACTCAAGGGACCACCTACCTCTTGGGCTCTATCAATCTACTATCTTTCTATGAACCCTCTGCCACCTCTCAAACCTGAGAGTGATGAATTAGTAGAGACAGTGGGTTGCTGTGTACATGTCTGCCTAGGGATGAGTTGAGAATATTCATCTTATTTCATTTGTGACCTTTCTCTGTTTCACAAACCCAAAAGGTCTGGGCTGCATAATAGATCTCTGAACAAAAGATAAGTGAACTAACCTATACATACTTGAACATTTTCTTGACCTTATGATTTTAATAGGCCACACAAAAATTTAATTGCATAGTCAATATCTATTATACAAATTAAGTGGTAATAGGTATTTGTATTTTTAAAAAATGAATTAAGCTGATTACACAAATCTTTAACAAAGCAGGGACTAATCCAAGGCACAAACATTCCTTTGATAAGATACATTCAAGCAAACATTTTTGTGGCAAAATGTTATCAGATAGTAAATAATTAGGTTAGGATGCTCAGTTCAGATCATTAAGTGATGATACTGGGAGCATTCCAGGAGGGACCAAAGTACAATCCATTCATTAGCTCCTTGGTGGCTTCTGGTTTGACTGCTAAATTCATTGATGTTTCTTAAGTAATCACATTCTTTCAGACAAAATCTTTTATAAAATTAGCAGCAAACAAAGTTACGGCTTAGAACACATGGTTCATAATAGACTACAGTCTACTTGCCACAGCAATGGCAAAGGTGCAATTCTTGATAAGGAAGTGGATGCCAGCTTGAACTCTGCAAGCAGTGCTAAGATGGTTTATTTTTGTTTGTTAAGGGAAGAAGAAGAGTTGGCTTTTCTACCCCGCTTTTCTCACCCATTTAAAGAGACTCAAAGCGGCTGACAAAGCTTTTCTATCCTTCCCCCCACAACAGAACACCCTATGAGGTATGTGGGGCTATGAGAGCTCAGAGGAGAACTGTGACTAGCCCAAGGTCACCCAGCTGGCTTCATGGGGGAGGGCGGAATCAAACCCGTTATTCCCAGAAAAGAGTCCAGCTCCCTAACCACTAGACCAAACTGTGGAGTTTCATTCAAGGGAAGGCTTGAATGAGGGCCAACATATTTAGAACATAAGAACATAAGAGAAGCCTTGCTGGATCAGGCCACAGCCCATCTAGTCCAGCATCCTGTCGCATACAGTGGCCCACCAAATGCTCATGGGCATCTCTCAAGCAGAGACAAGGACAAACCTTCTCCTGCTCTCGAGTCCCAGCAGATGGCCTTAGAAGCGCCCCAGTTCCTCCCCCCCTCAGCCTGAAGGATGCACCTAGGCATTCGTTCTAGTAGCCATTGATACATCTGTCATCCATAAATTTGTCTAACTCTACCTTAAAGCCATCCAGACTGGTAGCTGTCACCACCTCTTCTGGCAGCACATTCCATAAGCCGATGACCCTCTGGGTGAAGAAATACTTCCCCCTGTCAGACCTTATTCTCCTACCCATCAGCTTCATAGAGTGCCCCCTGGTTCTAGTGTTGTGCGACAGAGAAAAGAAATTTTCTCTATCCACCCTTTCTATACCGTGCATAATTTTATATACTTCAATCGGGTCCCCTCTCAAACGCCGTCTCTCCAGACTGAAGAGACATAGACGTTGCAGCCTGGTTTCGTAAGGGAGGTGTTCCAGACCCTTAATCATTCTGGTTGCCCTTCTCTGCACCTTCTCTAGTTCCACAATATCCTTTTTGAGGTGTGGTGACCAGAATTTACACAATACTCCAAATGTGGCCTCACCATAGATTTATAAAGGGGCAAAATGACACTTGCTGTCTTATTTTCTATTCCTATATTTCTATTTCTTATTTCTATATTTGTTAGCTCCTATTATGTGTAAAAATGTGGCAAAAATTGTAACAACATCCATCAAATATGTTTTGTCTGAGAACGTTGGAGACATTATCAACCAGTAACATTTTTTGTGGCCAGCCTTACTTAAATAGATGTGGAAAGTCAAATACCACGCTTCTTGGTCTTCTGGTCCATATTCCCTCAAATAACTGTTCTGTGGTCATTTTGCATTCTGCACTTCTTTTCTGATGGTAAGCCAAAACAAAACCAAAATCTATTCTACTTTATCCAGTTTGCACAGTCCAAAATGAAATTCTGTAGTGGTATCAGATAGAGAGGATGAATTAACATATTCAAAAGTCAGATTAAAGAGAACACTAAATATGTAAAATGGTCAGTAGATAATTCAGTAAACTTCTCACTGTTCTGCCTAAATGTTAAATTGACACCAATTTCATAGTACATGGAATGACTACATTTGAGTTTTTGGGTTTTTTTTAAAGAAATAAATAAAAAACAAAGTCATGATAATCCAGTCTACAAATTTGGCTCCAACTTTTCCCTGACACTTTTCTGGAACCTGTTTGGACTTGGATCTGTTTCCTGAGAGAATGCCTAAAATAAATGGCATATTCCAACACTGTGGGACTTCAAAGGACAGTTTATATTTTGTTTTTGTTCTAAATAAATAATAGGTATTACTATTAGTCTTAAAGCTTTAAGAATTTCCCAAATTCACTTTTATAAAAAATATATTTAGAAAAATGCTCAAAGACTAGATAATTACCGGATGTCAAATATTAAGTAACCACATTGCTCAATGTGGTAAGTATCCTTTGGAAAGTTCTCATGAGCAAACCAATTATTTGGCTTTCCACTCTTAGTGTTTGGTTTCTTGTTACATGAAGCATGGAGAGTTTAACTAAGCTGTTTTTCATTGATGAAAGAAAAGTAAATTGCAAATCCCCTAGAGAGACTCTTCAGCTGAGTTGCTAACATGACTATTTCTAGTTTCCATAGAAGAGAGCCCAGGCGGTAATACTGAAGATCAGTGATCCTGTGGAGTTTCATGCTTCTGAAATACATTGCACTCTATAGGACTCTTATGCTTTGAATATTTAATCCTAAATCAAAATATTTACTCTTACAACTATTTCCATTACAATTAATACCAAATATGAAATATTCTGAATTATTCCTTAAAAATATAAAACATGAATATATATCTAACTTTGCCAGTACACAAAGTCCGTCAATAACATCTGAAAGGAAAAGAATGACACTCTCAACATAGAAGTCCACATGTTTCCAGTAAAATACTTCTGTTTCAAGACCATTTGCTAAGATGTAGTCAGTGGTTGCCAAGTTTTTATCAATTGCTGCCAAGTTGTCAGGTTCTGTGGGCAGCCCAGCCCAGTCAAAGCAGAGACACCCAAGACTCTCTTGGCCAAGTGTCCAGTAGCTGCATGCTTACAGCACCACTTCCAAGTACCTAGCAAAATGGCACCAGGCATCACAATGGTTGTATAAGTAACCACCCACTCTTGTGCCAGCTGTACATGAATGACTGGTCAGATATACTAGATGGACTGCTGCATGGACAACTTACATGGTGCCATTTTCACACTGTAGCTTGAACCAATGCTTTCTTCAATACAGATGTAGTGTTCTACAGGAAACATGCCCTGTCTTTGCACAGAGCTTAAAAGATCCAGATCTAGAAGATCTGGATATTTGAGATGGGGTCCTCCCTGGGATCTGGTCCTTGAAGATCTCTGGGAGGACCCCATATATCCGCATGGAATGGGTGCTAAGCAGGGCACCGTGTGGATGCCGCAGGATGCCTCCTGAGAGCCAGATCAGGCCCCAGGAGGAAGTCCTGCTGTGTTTCTACAGCTGCAGGGGGCAGGGTAGATCATGGTTCAGAGCCTTGTTCCTCACCTTCAAAGTTAGACTGAGTGGTTTAGACTAGGACTGCAATGCAGATGGCCCAGGGTACATACCATAGGCTGCTATTCCAGTCTTGGCCTGTATTACCTGTTCCGATCAAGAGTAGCTCATGAGGAACAACCACCATGCATTGTGTGGAAATTACCCTAATTTTTTTCTATTCCTAGATCCTCCAAAGTTAACTAAATAAAGTATAAGGAAAAACCAGCTATGGTATTTTCAATCTATAGACCACTGATCTAGATCTCCTAAGTTTTTTGTACAGATAAAAATAGATTACAGTGGTTCTTTAAAAAAAATTCCCTTGACATGAGGTGAGTGCATCAAAGAATATTGTACCTATTTCTGTTTTCTGTCTCCTTCCTTCCTTACACCATTTTTGAAAACAGATGGGTACAACATAGACATTTTCCAGAATCTAACAACAGGAGATATCTCTGTTAACACAAGCTTAAAGTACTGTAAATAACATGCTGATGCTATTAAAGTGGAGTTACTACAACTGTTGGTCCACAAGAAAATTGATCTGGTACCAACCATTTAGCAGACTCTGCAATATTCTTATAATGCGCTCTGGGGGAAAAAAGGGTTTCACAAGATAGGAATCTTTCTCTTTGTGTCTTGATTAATAACTCTGAAAAGCGATATCATGCTGATGCTATAATAGCAATCTTCATTATCAGGGAGTCTCATAATTTATTTGCCCACTATTAAAAATATTTCCCCAATCCTAGTTCACATTCTAAAGGCATTTTCACACTCACATTTATGGTGGACCAAGAGGGGGCACTGCACCTCTCTTCCACACACCTGTGTTGTTTAAGGGAGCCCCCCTTAACAGACAAGGGGAGGGGCACGTGGGGCTACCTATGATGCCACTACATGTCTCAAAGTGATCCCTCTATTTTTGTGTTTATTTCTGGTCCCTACCAAGCCAAAATTCTGCCCTGTTCAGACTTTTCACAGGCCAGGTAAACATGTGAAATCTAGGGGTATACACAAATGCAATTTTTGGGATTTGATTTGATTCAAACCAAATATCTGAAAATTTGAATCGATTTGAATGTTTAAAATTCAAATGTATTCATATTCAATTCAAATCAAATCAAATATATCCATGCATCCTGTTTTTGTCCTGTACCCATCTGTGCAGATGTGTCTGGGTCAAGTACGCATCATGTACATATCCGTACATGTGGTGCCCATGCCTAGTTAACCTGTTTATATGTTGACTGTAATGTTTTTGAATGTATTTATTGGAAAAATTGCCTATGTAATATGCTCAGTTAGCAAGAACAGGTAAGCAGCTGGGTTTAGTTATTCTAATTAACATAAAGGAGGGTGAGAGACTATCCCAGGAGCAGCCAATCAGGGTAATGGCTCATGCCCGGCAGGAGGTATTTAAATCAAATGCAAAAGGGAAGGAGTTGTTGTTGTTTGCTGGGAAGATTTGGGGGTGGGAGGTTTCAGGTTATACTGTTCTATAACCTGAGGTAAACTTACCTGCATTGATCTATACTTCTTGGGCTGTGATAAGCCAGGAAGGGAAGACTAGGATAGCCTAGGGCCTTAGGGATCTAGGAGTATAGGTGTGTGTTCTTTCTGTGAACACTGATATACTTTGCAACTAATTTGTTTTACTTTACCTTTGGGAAACTAGGGTAACAATAAAGCTTGAGACTTCTATTTTTAAAAGAAGAGTATTGTCTACAGTGATTTATTAGAAAGCTAAAGAAACATTACTTTAGAAGGGCTGCTATAGCTTTAAGAAGCAGGGAAAGTGGGAGCCAGAGTAAGTGAACCACAGGGAGGCTGGTTAGAAATGCTTACCACTTGCTTCAATAGAGAAAGGGGAAGGAGGGTGGTGCGCTCTCTCACATGAGGCTGGGAAGGCATGGCTGGCACTGTTCTTTTTGCTACCAAATCTAAATATATTCAGGACTCTTAACAAGAGGAAGGGGCAGGGAAAAATCCCACCTTGGGCTGGAGGAGTGGGCTGCCACAGTGCACATATGAATGTTTGAATAATGCTCATGAATAGACATTCAAATTTATGGACATTCAAATTTGAATCGAATGTCCATAAATTTGATTGTCTATTCGATCAAATTTCAAATGTTTTGAATATTTGTGCACATCCCCAGTTGAAACAGAGAGACTGCTGCAGGACTGCATAGGCATCAGTGGCTACCAATAAGCCTCTGTCCCCTTTTGGTTGAGAAGAATGCAATGAGAGGAAGCAAGAGGAGGGAGGAATGATGGAGACAGGTGAGTTCTATCATTAATCACCCTCACACTCACTTTCCTCTCACCTTTTCCTCATTGTATTATAAGGCCAGGATTGTGGAGGATAAACAGATGTTTCTGATCCCTTTGCACTATCATACAAACATGTTGATGCTCATTTCTACAGGCAACAACTCTTGAAATTTCCCATTCAGAAAAGCAAAGAGAACAGATAATAACTATTGCTGTAGATGTAGATGTAGGTATAGGTTATATGTAGCATTTTATGCTGCAAATAATTCATTGGGGCCCTGTCCCCATGCAATTGAAAGTCTGCTGGAACTCTTCTTTTGCCTCTGAGCGGCCCCATTCCTGGCTTTACAAAGCGCTTAGGGAGCTTAGGAAAGTGAGACACCCGCAATAAAATACGTGCACTTTAAAGAAGAGTTCCAGCGCTCTTTCGGTGATTCGCGGGTTTTGCTCGCTATATCTGCCTTGAGGACGCTCCGTGGCAAAAGGGGCGGGGATTGCTTGCCTGCACACACAGCCAAAAAGCATTCACACATCTGAGAAATGCAGCAGGTTCGCTTCCTTTCCTTTGTAAAAAGAGCCAGAATTGCTCAGAATTGCAACATTGTTATCAAGTGATCTGTGAAAGCCTTAAAAGAGAATGAGCAAAGGATCGCGCTGCCGATGCCTGCAGCCGCTGACTTCGCCAGGGCAGAAAGCCTTTTCTAACAGAGAATTGAGTGAAAGTAAGTGCTGAAAGTGAATGAATGAGCGATCATCTGCCTTTGCTAGGGGCGGGAAGCCGTTTCAGGAGATGGAGATCTGGCTATTTTTCCTTTTAACAAGAGAGGGGGCGGGGGAAAAAAAGATGCCCGGAAAGAGAAGACGGCTACCATGGGGACAGAAAGTCCGTTTAGATCGCGGCTACCATGGGGACGCTTATTCCGGAAGTGGAGGGGACTTTTAAAGTCAGCTATAACAGAGTGATGGCAAAGGAAGCCGAGAGGGGCTAATAAGTCTTTTGGGGACAGGGCCTGGTACAGATAACCAAAGAACCAGAGTTAACATGTCAGGTTACTCTTTTGTTTCCCACAAATACGTTTTTGAGACTAATATTAAAAAATGAAAATATGTATTTGCATGCTTGAACTCTGGGAAGCTAAAACTCAACATAGTGCTGCAATATACAGTAATTGCAAATTTTTATTTTTCTTTCTTTTTTTGAGACTTAAAGTATGAAAATCCCTATATTGTTTTATTCAGTACTATACTATATTTGGTTCTACTTAGAACAGTAATAAGAAAACTCCCCCTAGAGGATTTCATGATAAATTGCAACCTAAATATATGCTCACAGGCTCAGATTTGTCCTACTAAGTATTTGGTAATCTATAAAGACTGCTCAGAATATGCCCAGTTGCTTCACAAAGACAGAAGTATCTTCATCAGACTGTTGTACAGCTCATTTCCTTTAGAGATGAATAATGCAACATGAACACCGACTTCCTTTTTCCCTGGTCCCTCAGGCCAAAATAGACAAGTTCAACTATAAATGCTAAAGGGGGGTTGTTTTTTCAAACTGCTATCAATTATCCCACTTTTTATTAGCAAGGTTCCAATGGGAAATAAATAAATAAGCAAATAAATAGCATTTTTTTTAAAAAAAGTTTTGATAGGGATCTAGTTATTACTGGCTTTTTAAAAACTGATTTCAGAAAAGAAAGAAAGAAAAGAAAATTAAAATTATTATTTCTCTCTTGCTTTTATTCTGAAAAAGTTTGGTACCACTTTATTCTGCAAATGCCTTTTGTCTTAAGCCATCCGTCAGGAACCAACACTGTAGGTTTAATGCCAACAAATTCAGCAGCTGCTAATGCAAATGTAACAGCCCATTTTTTCCTCACACAAAGTAATAATTAAGAAAAGAAAATTCAATTTCAGCACTCCTGAAATCACTCAGACATATAGGTTATAACTTGGGTTCCCATGATATAAGTAAGAGCAACAAAAATTAAAACAAAACAAGAAAGATGGCTTGAATATTCAATACAAAATGTTTTCCCTGCTTGTAATCAGGTAAAATTTCTACAGCCTGCAAACCACTAGGTCAAGGTCCAGCAATTGGATTTGTGTGCCTACCAGCAGTGTCATGGCTAGATTCCCCTGAGAAGATTAAATAGCTAAAATTCTCTGTCATAGATTGTTTACTGTTTTAATGTATTGGATTTTAAATGCTGTTGCCCGCCCTGAGACCTTTGGGTATAGGGTGGGATAGAAATAGAGATAGAAATAAATAAAATAAATGCTAGCAAAGCAAGTAACAAAAACAAGCCAAATGCTGAGTATTCTGCAAGAACAAGGTGACAAATAACTCAGACACAGAGAACTGGACAGAAGAAAGATGTTACAATCACCAAGCAGCAATTAAGTACAGTACTTTCACACCTGCACTAACGAATCTTCCTTTTCCTGAAGTACCATCAGTTCCTTCTTCTTCCGGAGTAATGTCTTAGGATCCCAGACATCCACCAGCAACTATTAACTGGGGCTGCAGGGCAGGAAGAGAACAGCTCCAAGTAGAAGCTTCACTCTTATTTCTCAAGACTGTACTTTGATTAGCAGCATCCCCAGTTCACTCTTTGGTACCAAACCATGGGCTACTGCTGACAGATACTGTGTCCTTGGATCCAGGGCCATTTATACACTTGGACTGGAGCAGTTCCCAGCTACTGTGGTCCCTTTGTGCCAACCAAGGCATCCCACACTTGGACAGCCTGTTCCAGAACAGGCCCATGCCAACCCAAACTCAAAAGGACAAGGAACCTGGTCCAAAGGCTGTGAGGGTCAGGAATAAAAGTTCCTGGCCTCAGATTCCTAGCGAAAGCATCTTGTCCAGTTGCTGTTGTTGCTGAGTTGTTCAGTCACATCCAACTCTTACCAATTCCATGGACCAAGCCTCTGTATCCTCATTTTCTTTGTTTCGTTGACACTATCCATCCCTCTTATCTTCTTCTTTATGTTGTCCAGAAAGCATACCAAAACTTTCCAACAGCTCCTGCATCATCAATATATATCTTTAATTTCACAAGGATAAAGCTGATAGGTTATTATTACATCATCATGAGTCTTTAGGAAATTATCAAAGCAGTATCAAAATGGCAGGACTAGAGTTACACATATATACTGTATGCTATAAATTAAAGGGTCTAGTAGGATCTTAAAGACTAACAGAGAGAAGAAGTTGTGATGTGAGTTTTTGTAAACTAAGCCTATTTCATCAGACACTATAAATTGTTTTCCTGACTCTTCAAATGAATTTCCTTGTCTTCTATTCTGCATTAAACAGCTGTTATCTTATGCATTTTGCAGACTTATGAGCTGCAATCCTTATATAAATTTGTATTTCTCTTTTGTCAGCTTAAATTTTTGGCCAACCAGCCAATGACCACAATATGGGAGAATATCTCAGCTAGAGGGAAAACAGATTAATGTCCTCTTATTCTGAAAAAAAAGTTCCTCCCCCATGCCCATCCTTGGCCAATTTTTTTTAAAAAAAAGTGAGATAAAAGGAAAATTAATTGCCATAAGACATTTTCATAAATGCTGTTTTGAAGAAATTGGATCCTTGCTGAGCAGCAATAGTTTTTGATAGAGACATAGCACATCTCTCAGCAGTTTAATAGCAGCTGAACAAGATTTGACTCTTCAATAGCCTAAGATGAGATTTTATTGAAAAATGCAGTTACATTTAAACATATACGTAATGAGAGATGGGATAATATAATAGATGCCAGCTTGCTATATCATCTGCTTCTGCTTTCTGCCAGGAGAAGGGGTGCCTATTTTTATTTCTGTGGCCCACCTCACCTGAAGACCATCAACCTTGGTTGGAGCCGCTGAAATTGAAACTATGGTTTGGTGAAATTGCTGAAATGTAACCAGGTAGCCATTTAAACTGGAGAAAGCCAAGGCAAATGGTACAGCTTTAGGGGGAGGCAAAAGTCTGGAGATAATTTTTACTTATTTATAATTGTACTAGGCCAGATTCAAGGTTTTATGCTTGGCATATAAAGCCCTAAGCAACCTGGGACCATGGTACCTTAAAGAAGGCTTCTGCCATTATAATCCTGGCAGAGCCCTGAGATCACCTGGAAAGATCTTACTAAGGGTTCCATGTAATACAGAATGTTATTTTACAATAACATTTTTTAAAAAAATAAAAATGGTATAAAAAGTCTTCAAATAAATAAATTAAAAATTAAATATCTACAACCTTGCACTTTGGATGTGGTTCTCACAAATCTAGCATAAGTGGTCTGATTTGCTGCTGGCTCTTTCAGCATTCTGCAGACATATTATGGGGTGGTGACAGTGATAATGGCTGTGATGGTTGCAAGATGAGGATGCCTCTATATAGGTATTCAAATGTACATATTTATAGAAAGCCTAGTAAATAACTTTGCATATGATTGAATGCCTTTCCTCAGACTCAGTTTCAATTGACAAAGCTGTACAGCATTTGAAATAGTGCATCAGCCACTTGGGAAAGGGAAGGGGGAAATCCCAAGGTAAACCCACTGGGTGCAATGGATTTAGGTCATGGTACAAAAGTGATGAGTATGTGACATGCAATATTTTACAAGGTGCTTAACAAGAACATGATTGGGGGGGAAATTGAAATCCTTGAAATCAATTCCATAAACTTATATTGTTTATTCTTGGCAGTTAGTGAAGCGCAAAAAGATCGATGTTGGAACAACATTATTCACTTTAAATATCAATGGACTGGAAGAAAGAAAGTGGATGCATAGATACTGTGAGTTTGCACCAATGAGTCTAAATGGAGAAGGGGAGGAGAGGAATATGGAGTAAATGGGAGGGGGGGACAGGGAAACTGATACTTTTAAATTACATCTTTGGCCATACGCATAAGTAGATCTGTGATGAGTACTGTTCAATATGACAAAGTGGAAGGTAATGGAAAATGAGTAAGAATTGATATATTTGTGCATTCATTGCACATAAACAACTGGAGATATAAAGTGAAGCTGTGACTGTTATTGAGGATCATGGATCAAGGATGCAACCATCCCAGAATTTGCACATCAATGTACAATTGCAAAATAATCTACTTAAAAAGTATTATTTATGTCAAAAAATACATGCCATCACCAGGATTCCTGTGCTGCGCTGTCTGGTCCTATGCTTCTTTCACCTGAAGAGTTTGGAATGGATCCAGCCCTGCAAAGTGTGGACGCCAGATACATACTCCATCTTCACTTCCCCGGAATGTAATTTTTTAGGTCTAGCATGGAATGCTCTGCTTTCCAGGGAAGTGAAGGTACAAAACATCCTGTATTTGGTAAATATTTTTTTTAAAAAAACCCAAATATTGCATAAGAATCAAGATGGGAAGAACAACTTGTGCAATATGCTGAGATGGCAAAGTTAACATCTAGAATGAAGAATAAAAGCGAGGAGAATTTTTAAAAGAACTAGGATCTTTATATAGAAGGTGACACAGAACAATGTATTTTAATATTGAGAATACATTTTTTAAAATATGCTGGATTTTTTGTTTGTCTGCTTGTTTGCTTTTAAGTGTTTTTATGGATTTTATTGTTTTTACCAGCTGTCTTAAAACTTGTAACGCACCCTGAGACCTATGGGTATAGGACGGGATATAAATATAAATAATAAATAAATAAATGTATTTTGTATTCGAGAACTGAAGATGATGATCTTAAAAAAAAAGTTTATGTTTAGAACCCAAGGATCCTACATATATTCTCTTATTTAGGCCTAGTTACACTAAGGCCATTAGTCAACAATTAGTGAATGTCTGGTAAAGAGCATCTGCACCCCATGTAGGCTGTTACAGCCTCCAAGTATGCCCACCCTATCCAGAAGTTCACTGATTGTTCACTTAGGTGTTAACAAAAAAACTTACCTGTATGTGTGAGTGGCACAATCATTCACTCTTCTTCCAGTTCCCTGTGGTTGGTGGACGGTGGCATCATTGTCCGTGCAGGCATGATGGCAATGACAGCTGTGATCAATCACTTACACCTCTGCCATGACTGGACCACTGATCCTGGAAGTGGTGTCTGGTCATAGAGTCACAAGAGGACTCTATGGGTGTTTTTCCACTGTCACTAGAAGTACCCATTAAGTAATGGGTACTTAATGGGTACTTCTAGTGACAGTGGAAAAACACCCATCTACCTCACAGGTTCAATCACAGGCGCTGATGTGATCAGCTGCAATACATCCCTCTGCTCAAACATGCTCCTATGCAACAACATCCAAGCATGTCATGGAATGACTGATTGAGGCAGCGAGGAGGTGGAGCTTCTAGCTTCAGATGCAGCAGTGCAGGCTGGTAAACAAGAGGACCATTTGCACTTCTGGCTGATAATGGACGCTTTGGGGAAGCTTTCCTCTTGGCAAACACGAATGGTTCACCTTTACCAGATGTTTACCAGCCTTAGTTCATGGCAGCCTAATCAGCTAAGTGCAGAAAGGCCCTTTGTTTCATTCTTGATGTGAGATATTTTGTTTTCTTGCTTGTTTATTTTTGCTATCTGTATTCTATTTTCTTTTCTTAGTTGAACTAAAAGAAGAAAAGGGGTGGTTATGATGAGGGTGATGATGTGGCAACAGAATGCTCTGCTTGAGAGTTACAGAGAATTAAAAGAGGCATAGTTCTTCACATAGAGTGGTTACTTAGTAACAGGTGAGTTTTGCATGAAAAACTGTATTCACATTACATGTGTGACAAGCTAATGTGATTTCATTACATAATGGGGGGGACCTTTCCTCATGCTTTGACCCAGAACAAGTAGAGTGCAAAAGCCAAAAGGCTTGTAATAGCATGTTGGAACTATAATGACTGCATATCAACGCAAAAGACTTTTCTCATGCTTGATTTTTTTTTCTACTGCTTCTTCTGTTTAAATAGATTTCTGGCCTAACTCTGTCTTTGGACTCATTTACTGTCATCATCCAGTAGTGGCCAAAGTACATCCTGAAACACATGAAGCATGGAACATAGATCCAGCAGGCTTCTTTACAGTCCAAAATGTTTCATAATTTTTTTCTTCTTTTTAATCTGACCTAGTCATCACTATTGCAGGCAATGTCTTAAGTCCGCCCTCAGGTTTTGCAACAATAAGTTAATGCCTACCAGTCATTGGTATACCTCACTTTGTAACATCACTACACTTTGGCTGCATTCACACCTAAGCTTTACTCTGGTTTCAGTCCACTTTCAGAGTGAGATAACATGTCAGCAAAGTGAAGAGCTGTTGTCTTTTGGCATTATCTAACTAATAAAAATATCCTCTGAGTTAAATAATGTGAAAAGAATATGACTTGTTACTTTGTTGATAACATTTCTCACTCCCAAAATGGTCTGAAGCTGGATTAAAACATAGGTGTGACTGCAGGCTTGGATGTAACAAATCTCAGTTGAAAAGGCCTCTGAGTTCTAAGGAAGATCCCAGAACTGGTTCAGAAGTTGATTCCAAAAGGATCCAACAAATACTAAAAAGGGTGGCTTCAGGGCAAATTGGAGACTCAAGGGACAGACATAAAATGCAAAGAAAATCAAATTACTACATCCCAAAGTCATTCCCGGAGCAATTCATCATTTGGGTTAGATGGGGAGGGAAGCTATGGAGTCTTCTGCAGCCAATCTCAGCCTAGAAACAGCTCCTAGTGGTGGCCAACCAATTTGGGACCCAGACTGCTGCAGTCGCCAGTGAGTGCTTGTTGCTATGGAGGCATTGCCAGACTTTGAGCAGAAGAATTTTATTTTCAGTGCCTTTTTTTTAATGGCTACAGGAGGGGTGCATTTTGTAAAAGAGGGGTGCAGTTTTTTGGGGGAAAGCCTGTGTAATTGCACGCTACAGGAAACCTAGCATCATTGCTGGGTTTCATAATAGTTTTATTACAGGTTATCAACTAGCTAACTCAGGACTATATTGGGAATCCAAGATAATGTTTGACATTTTCACTATAGTGCTAGGAGAATTGTGAATTTTAGCTTGCATCTGGAGGTACTTATTGTGAGGGAGGATCATAAAGCGTGACCTGTGGATATGTGAAACTTAAGGAACAGTTGTACATTGAAATCAAGGGAATGCAATGCGGAACGTTTATATATTACTGAAAGACAGAATGAAGAAAAGTACGAGCACTAGCTATATTCAGACAAACATAGGAGTTGTCACGAATGATTGGAGAACTGCATTTGGAGTGGCAACATTATACATCCACGCCCCTCATCCTGAAGCCCTTGATGCCCTAGGACACATTGCTTTTCTGTTCTCACAACACCTTATTCTGTTGATTTTGTTTGCAGGTCACATACCCAAAACAAATGTGGGTATTTTAACTGATCTGGAAAGGGCTATCAGCTCCACCGAGTTACAAATAACTGGTAACTCAGCCACATCCACAGACAGTAAAAAAAAAGTGGCTTGAAAGCAGCTTAACGATAGCAGCATGCACAAACTAGTGCCTCTAATCTGCGTTAAAGGCCAGACAATGCACATTTAAAAGGCTTTAATGGGAATTAGAGATGGGATGGAAACAGTTGGGTCCATTCTAAGCTGCTACCACTCTAAGGTGCTTTCAAGTCACTTTTCTAGGGTGTGCAGATACAGCCTAAGGTTGATTCTGCACTGGCCAGTATATCAGGTGAGGCTTCCCTTAGACCATACCAGTGTAAGGATTAGAGGCCTTCGGGTCCAGTATACCAGCCAGTGCAGAATTACCCTCAGCCTCAGTGGAAGTCAGTAGCTTCAGCATCTGGGAGCGACTTGATATCTCACAGCCTGGCCACAGAATCCACAGTCTGTCCTTGGAACCAAATGCAGAAGAGGTGACACAGCTCTCCAAAGGAAGTAAGTCTTTGTGGACAATCTGTAAAGGAAGTGGTTCACTGTGTAAATGAAAGGCCAAAAGATCCACTTTGTTCCAAAGGAAACTTGTGAATTCCTGAGCCAGGTGTCCCCATGGGATTGATCAGCAGGTTGATCAATGCATGAACCCTTATCCTAACCACTAAGGGGCTGCTGAGCTGAGATGCGTGGTGCCAAGGCTATAAGTGACTTCGGGCACCAGCTGCCAAAGGGGGAAAAAAATATTGCAGCCAAGAAAAAATATTTTGTCACCTTTTCCAAATCTCTCATTGAATTATCACTACCTATTGTGTTCCTTGCCTTCCTATCATTTGCCCATCTACCTCAGAGAGTGTTTACCAAAATCAAGAAAGCTCAGAATGAATTATGACAAATATGAAAATTCACTGGATTTATTTGATTTGCTGTTTCACCAAAATCATCATTACCGCCCATATTTATACATCACAAATTTGTGCGTCAGGTTGCTTGTCTAGCAAATTATAGGAGTGAGTATTTTTCATTAGCCCTGTTTATTTGACCTTTGCTTTCTCCAACTGATCTGTTTACAGTCACACAAAGAATCACATGAGAAAGCACTTGTTTGCATTTCAAACTCTTTTTCATTTTATACTATTTCATTTGTTCTTAAGGTTCTTTTTGGAGCAGCAAATGAAAGAATGATTCATATTTGTCTTTGACGCATACAGTGTAAATGTAGCATAAACTGCATTCTTTCATTTGGTGCTTGTTACTTAAATGAATATTTGTGGTGGTTGCACAGCAAGGCTTCAAAATAATGTAAGCGTTAGTAATTGATTTTCTTTTTAATTAATGAAATTATATGATGTATTATAGCTGTGCTTCATGTAATACAAGATCCCACAATACAGTAGATTTACTTTAATAATATTTTTTTATTGTATTAAGTCCCCAGAATATCATTTTTCAGCCATGAACAGCAGCTGTAGATTTTAAAATATGGATTCTCATTTCTGTAACAAATTGGTCGGGATTTTAGAGCTGAATGGTAAGGGTCAATACAATATACTACGGTCAGAAGATTAGTGGTGCATAAATAAGTAGGCTATACTACCTGCCATTTCAAAATAAGCAAGAGAAATCTAATGAAGTATTGTCTTCAGATCACTAGGAAGAAAGGAAGGTAGAGATGGTGTGGTGGATGAAGCTCTGCTCTTGCTCACATGATTCCTAGCATGCAACAGGTCTCAGCAAGTAAAACCGACGACATTTTTGCATGGACCCTTGTGGTGCGCATGCGCGCACACACACACACACACCACCACCACCACCACCACCAAGGCGGATCTCTTTCCCCTCTCTGGGTCTGGCAATCATTTGAAATAAAGCAAATGCCCGTTTATTATAATCCTCACCACTGGCCAAGCCTTTCTCCAGCCCTGAGCCAAAGAGCGCACAACTTCTCTTGCCTTCCATTTAAAGATACAAGCAGAGGGCATCTCTAATGCCACACATGGCACCCTTTGATGGCAGATTCCCCACCTTAGAGGCTAGCTGGATGTGTGACTGAAGAAAGAAGGAGAGGAACAAGAAAAAGAGGAGGAGGAAGAATTGGCATTCTCTGCTTATCTCACCCTTAAGGGGACTCAAAGCAGCTGACAAACCATCTATTTTTCTCTCCACAACAGATACCCTATGAGAGAGATGGGGTTGTGAGAGCTCAGAACAGAGCTGTGGCTAGCCCAAGGTCACCCTGCTGGCTTCATGGAGGAGTGCGGAATCAAACCGGAAGACTCCCAGATAAGAGTTCAATACTCTAACCACAAGACCAAGCTGGGCTATCTCCTTTTCACCTTGTGTAGACCCAGCCTTTAATGATGCAGAAAGACATAAGAATTTTTGGTACTGAACAGGAGTTCAGTCGTATCATGGACAAATAATCCATCTTGATGGACCCAAGTTCTGCTCATTGGTAAGAAATGCAACAAAGAAAATAGAAAAATAAAGCAGCTAGATTCAATGATGATTAGACAACAAACAGTAGTTAGTTTGCCTCCTAGGAGATAATGATAGTATACTGTAAAATAAAAAGAAAGCTAATGAGTATATGCAACGGCATTTGCTGAACGATCACTAGCAGCTATAATATTGGAATAAGAATGTGGAATTAATTGCATTGAGGGAATTGAATCATGATTTATTTACAGGCAAAACCTATCGTTTGCTAAAACTTCATGGATTAGCTTCATGAATGCAATAGATGACTATAACAAGACCAAAATTAAATCCATTTATGAGAGAGCATTAAAATATAAATATAACAGGAAATGGTGTTGAAAATGAGTTACAATTTATATTAAACTATATGTTTGTTCTACAAGACTGTTTTCAAGGAGTGCTGTGAAAAGGGTAGGGTTGTATTGCTTTATAGCATCAGAGCATGCTAATGTTGATGTATTGTGCATGTTTACTTCCTTCTTGCATTGGCACAAAGGCTGAGAAAAACACAGCTCCAAAATATTGAGAACAGTCACATACACTCCACAACAGCGAGGATATTGTTTGTCCTTTTGGATGCTAGTGTAGGCAAGGTAGGATTCCAATGGCACAGCATCATATGGTGATATAACAATGTGGTGTGATGTCCTGTGGTTACAGTGCCAGACTCATATCTTGCAGTCATGGGGCTTGATTCCACACTCCTCCACAAAGCCACCTAGGTAACCTTGGGCTAGTCATAGCTCTCTTTCTGAACTCTCACAGCCCTACGTACCTCACAAGGTGTCTGTTGTAAGGAGAAGAACAGAAAGCTTTGTCAGCCAGCTTAAATGGGTGAGAAAAGCAAGGTAGAAAAGCCAACTCTTCTTCTTCTGGTGTGACAATACCTGGCTCCACCTCTTGAGACATGGAGAAGGCTAATATGCTTAAGGAAGGACTGGGTTCTTGCTCCTAGGTGAGCATGCCTAAACACTGCCCCCTTGTAGACTGAACATTTTGCATCCTGCAAAAATTACCATTACTATTACAATGTGCAGTTAAGAGACCTTTTGCAATCAATTTGTATAGCAAACTTTAAAGCAATTTTTAAAATAACCCTAATTTAAAATTGATTTCAGTCCAATTCCACAGTCAGAATTGTTCTTCAGATAGAACATTGTTTGGCTGTTTCCGCACAGGGGCAAAAAACCCCAGATCTCCGGCACCCGGATTTATTAAAACCGGTTCCCAGGGTTCCCGTTTCCCGGTTTTAATAGCTCCGTGTGCACGGCAGATTTGGTTTTGCAGGGTAGATCCGGATCTACGAGATCCGGATCTACCCCGCACCCCTGTCACCGCACACATGGCGTGGATCCGGATTGGAGGTGGGTGCTGTGAGGAGGCACAGCACCCGGGTCCGATCCGGGATGGAGGGCCCTCCCCCGGCCCGCCATGCTTGGCTCACTGGAGCCAAGCATGGCGAGCCAGGGGACTTCGCCGCTGCGGCTCGCCCTGGCCCCAGAAGCGGCGGATTGCTGCTTCTGGGGCCAGGGCGAGCTTGCCTAAAGCCCACCCTAGCCCACCCCACTGGGAGTGTGGCGCAACCTCTCCTTACCTCTTGAGGGTTGGCATCGTTCTGACGGTCTTCGCTCAGGATGCTGCGCACCTGCGTCCTGCGCGGCTCTTGAGTGGCTGGGGCTGCTATTGGCAGCCCCTGCCCTCAGGAGGTGTTCTGAGCAGGTGCGCTGCCTACTAAGGGCAACGCGCCTGCTCAGAACGATCCTGAGGGCAAGGGCTGCCAGTAGCAGCCCCAGCCACTCAGGAGCTGTGCAGGACGCAGGTGCGCAGCATCCTGGACGAAGACCCTCAGAACGACGCTGACCCTCAAGAGGTAAGGAGGGGATCGGCTGCGCTCCCAGCGGGGTGGGCTGGGGTGGGCTTTAGGCAAGCTCACCCTGGCTCCAGAAGCGGCGATCCGCTGCTTCTGGGGCCAGGGCGAGCTGATAGGTAGGAGCCCCTGGCTCGCCATGCTTGGCTCCAGGGAGCCAATCATGGTGAGCCAGGGGTGGGCTGTTTCTTAGCACACTTGCGCTGTGTGGCTGCATCCAAAACGGATGCGGATTCACCGCACAAGACCACTAAAAATGTGGTGTGCAAGAAACACCCATTAAGCACAGATTAAGCACGGATAGGTGCGAATGCACCTACCGGAAGTGTGCTTAATTGCCCCCGCTAATGCGGATGCAGCGGCACCAAAGTGGTTTTGCCGCCGAAATCCGCATTAAAAAGGGAGGTGCAATGCGGACACCCCTCACCAGAAGTGTCCTAATTAGCGACCCCTGTGCGGAGGCGCACCTTCGAATCCGTGCTTAAGGGGCCTGTGTGGAAACACCCTTTATGTTATTTATGTTCCACTTTTCCTCCAGAGATACCCTCTCCTCATTTCCTTTTCACAATAATCCTTGGATATAAGTTAAAATGACAGATAGTCACTGAGTGAAGGTCATCCAATGAGCTTCCATGGCCAGATCTTGGAATTCTTCGATAAATTCCACACAGTTTTGCTGGACTGTCTGCACCCCAGCACATTCTACGGAAGATCACAGCCTCCTCCTGTAGCATACAATGGATGTATACCCCACTAGCCTGACATGCTTCATGGCACAGAATCCTAACCCAGGAACACTCTAAAAACAATATTCACACAGCCCAGGCTGCTTACTGGTTCTTGCCTCAGAGGATGGTTACAGTTTGCCAAATGCCCAGGGCTATTTTCAAGAATACAGCAAAATGTCCCTAGCTTGCAACTTTGAGGCAATGGAACTTTTGTTCCTCGGCTTCAAGGTTAGATTGAGATATTCCAACTATCAAGTGGACAATCACTAGTCCACTTTACTTCACCTACCACTTTTGTGGCCCAGAATGTTTTTTTCCAAGCCAAGCACAAATTCTCCAACATTTACCCACAACACTCATGGTGTTCCAAAAGTCTCTAGCCACTACATTAATTTGGCTCTCGTCTCAGAAAGTATATTCCACTGCTTTCCGGAAGTTTTGCCAGCCCTGTTGACACTTTTTCCCTACTTCTTGTAATGTTTTTAATGACTCTTGTTAACTGTCTCAAGTTGTTATGAAGTAGGTGGAAAACAAGTAATCAAAGAAATAAATAGATACAAAAATACATTTTCTTGTAAGAAAAAGAGATCAAAGGTTTTGATAAAGGGGAAGGAAATGGAGATATATTTTTGACGTCTCCGAGAAACAAAACTAGAAATGTTTTGTGTGTTATGTCAGTGGATGTAACTGAAACCTTAATTCCCCACCTGTAGTCTGAAGTGGTAACTATAGCATGTGAAATAATCATGCATTTCACTTTGAAGTGGTTTTTTTTTTTTCCATTTCTGGAACTAGCATTCTGGTATTAGTATTAGGATCCCAGGTAACTGTTGTGGCTGTCTAGAATAATCCTCCCCACCTGTAGAAGCTTTCCACTTGTCTAAGAGCTACATATTAGATGTGTGAACCTCAGAATCAAATTTCTTCTAAATTATGAGTCTCAGTTCAAGGCCTTAAGTCTACGCTACCTTGCAGGATGCGATAGTACAAGGGGAAGAAAGGACACAGAACTGAGAACTGAATGACATGAATCATTTACACTTCATTGATTGGTTCCATGAAGTCTAATAATTTTGTTCTGTTTAAACATTAATTTATGTAGTCACTAGAGTAGCCATTATTTTCCTTGGAAAGCAATATCTTTTGTATCTCTTTCAATATATTTTAAAAGAATGTTTTTAAAAAAGCTGTTTTATTTTTCATAACTAACTTTGATAGGGAAAAACAAATCCTGTGTTTTAAAATGTATTTTTGGAACACAACCAAACCCACTCCTTCCATGAGCTTGTATCCCCTGACCTCTCAAAGGCCTACACACACACACACACACACACAAAGAATATAAATCGTCAAGAAAGTACCAAGAGCTTTAAAGAATTATTTCTGAAATGTGAGCTGCAATTTGCAACGACTTTTTCACCCGTCAAGGTCTAGTTTAAAACTCTACCTGACCAGCTAAAAATTATGTGGAGAAAATTACTGGAACATGTGTTCTCTGCATTTGAGTAGAATGTGTCAGGATTGTGCCATATGAGTAAATTTCATGCCAGCTGAACATTATTTCATAATTCATGCTCATCTCAAGAAAGAAAGTCAAATAAAATTTGCTAATTTCAGATTTACTATAAAAAGAAACACATTTCTGCTATACAAGCATTTTTGGAAGATTATTTATATTGAAAGGCATCCTGAGGCCAAACTGTTAAGTGGGGATAATGGATATAAACCACCTAAGGCATGTAGGTGACTCATTAATGAATTACTTGTAAAACAAAGTCAGATGTTACACTCAGGTAGAAACTACATCTGAGTTATGTGCTATTAAGAGCTGAAGAAAAACTGAGGCACGGTCATAGTACGTATCCTAGAAACTGCATGCTAAAGTACTACAAAGATGACTGTTTCAGGGAGACTGGCCTTCGTCTTCATTGTATTCAAATTTCATATTTTTATTATGCACATTTGTGAAACGTAAGTCCAGAGGGTAATATTTTTAGAGAAAACACCCACCAATCTTCCAAGAAGAATGACCAAAATTCCTTGAGCAAAGTATGGATCCTTTCAGTTATGACTGCTGAAACAGCCTCCCATTCATCTTTGTGAGGAATAGGAATTTGCATAACTTTGCCCATTTTTGGTATAAGAGAATCAGTATTGGTGGGTACGTTTTCCTTTTCATTTCACATTTTTCCAATGTTCTTGGCTTCCAAGGGTGAAAAGAACAACAACAACAAAAACCCTATGGAATGATCTACTTCATGACATATATTTCTTGGTATTACCAGAAATGCGGGAAGTCATTAAACAGTCAAAGCTTAAGATGTGTTCATTCTCTTGTGTTGCTTTGAGTAAGGACTTTCCATTTACCTTTTAAAAATATGCTTAACAATGATTTCTAAAAGAAGTAATAATATAAAAAAGGACTTAAATTACAACACCACATAAGTGTCAAGAGGACAGTAGATGTTTTGACCTCCACTGGTTACATGAAGCTCAAATGGCAACTTCATGGAGTTTTCTAGAATTATAGGCACTTGAGAAGGTGGCAGAATGCAGATTCCTTGATAAATTATTTGTAGAATGAAATGGCAGTTCTTTCTTCAGAAAAGACAACATGCTTTCTACAAGAAAATGACTAAGAATGTTTCTGCACTAGCTGCAGAAACCGATTTAACACTCTCCCCTTAAGTAAGATTCAAAACACTTACCTTAAATGGCTTCCGCACTGCAAACCTGATTGGAGACTTTTCACGGACGCCATTTCCACATTTTGGCATGCAAGACCGGTTTTTAAAACCGGTTTTGCTGCCAAAATCTGGATTAAATGTAAGACCTGAAAAATCAGGTCTTACATCCACCTCTTTGCCTGGATGTGTGCAGAAGCAGGATGCTTCCACAAACGGCCAGGTGAAGGGACAGATATCCCTCCAGTCGCTATGTTGGGAAGGGCAGAAGCAGGACAGCCTGCTTCTAAAGCCCCTCCCCTACGTGCCTGGTGCCACCAGAAACACATGGTGACTGGCAGCTCACCGCTTCAGTCCTGCAGCTCCAGGGGCAGCGTTGGTGGTGCGCGAGCCGGAGGACATTGGAATGGGTGCTGATGCGTCCGCACAGCACCGACTCCATCCGTTCTACAGAATCTGGCCTCCCCGCACATGTGCAGATGTGTGATGGCCCTTCGGATCCATCACTATTTGTGATGGATCTTCGGGAGGTCGGATCGCCAAAAAATGGATGTTTTTAGATCCATTTTTTTGGTGGCCAATCCAAAAGCACCCCAAAAGACCAGCTCATATTAAACTTCTGGTGAGTGTCAGTTCACTCACAGAGAACTCTGTCAGCATGCCACTGTCCCAAAGTGAATCAACCACTCCCAAAGTGACTGGAAGAATAGCATCACCTTCTGTCTGATGCTCATCCACACCCTCTTCCAGGTGCAATGCTGCAAGTGCACTGTGGCGGTGCATTGACAAGCCATGTCCAGATTACCATAGGAACATCCAGGTATGCACTGGATGTTGCAGAAATTTCAGTGGTGACCTGGTCACCCCACTTCTACAACTGCTGGGTTTATCCAGCACTCAAATGAGGGTGGCCATACTAGTCAGATAAGTGCAAACAGGCCCTTCTTTTCAGTAGGCCAACAAGCTTGTGAATTAAAATATCCTCTTATAACAGGATTATAGCACTGGATGTCCAGAAAGCCTTTCATAATTATAGACTTGATATCACAAGGAGAGGACCTTCTCTTTCCGAAGGACACACAAGAAGGCCTTTTGTCTAGAGGTCCCCAGACTCTGGAACAGCCTCCATCTTGAAGTTCACCAGGCACCTACATTTTATGGTTTCTGGCACCTAGTTAAAACATATCTTTTCACCCAAGGTTTAACTGATGTTTAAATAACCTCCTCGTGGTGCTATCCTGCCTATATCAAAAACAAGGTAAATGCAATGAAATGCATGTGCTTTTCTGAAAAAAAATTCAGAATTTCTGCTTTTCATTAATTGATGCAAGAGGGAATAAAAAATGCAGAAGATACTTCCAGCATATTACTTTAGGGCTGCATTCCCACCTAAGTTTTGATCCAGCTTCAGTCTACTTTCAGAGTGAGATAACACATCGGCAAATCATGAAGCTATTTTCGGCATTATCTAACTCTCAGAAAATTCACCTTTGGGATAGATAATGTGGAAAGAAAATAACTGGTCAACTTGCTGACATGTTCTCTAGCTCTGAATGTGGACTGTTGCTGGATTAAAACTTAGGTGTGAATGCAGTGTAGGCAAGCAGTTTCAAATATTGGGACCCCCCCCCCAAAAAAAGCCTCAGATTTAAAATTCCCTGATTGATCAGAGCTAGATCATTTCTGGCCTCAGCAGAACTGTTATCCACGATAAAATAAATTGCATCAGAACTTCTGCTATAATGAAGTATGAAACAAGATACTCTCTGTTGCTGATATAGTTAGCTGGTTCTTCATCTTCTTGATGATCCAGTTACATTATCAGTCACAATAGCTCTCGGATCAGATGCAATTCCAGAGCACAGTTGAACACTGCTGGCAGTTGCATTTGGCGAGAAGATCAGACCAAATGTTTTGCCAAGGGCCAGTTGACAGCTGACAATTGCCAATTGCTGGTACTGAATGAGTGCCAGTACCCAGTTATAACAGAAAAAAGGAGGCAAAATCATTTGCAAATGGACAAAAGGGATTTCCCCAATCAAAACTATCATGATCAGTTTGAATCCCTCCTACTTCTTTGCCTGATGTTCTTTCAAGAGCCTCAGAAAAGAAAACAAGAATGTTGGCAAGTCTAGAGCAAGAAAACTCACACATCAGTTTTGGCTGGATGAGGTAAAGAATTTTTGTATTTGAACTATCTAATAAGTACCATAGGGTAGAGAAGATCACTGCAGTTAGCTGAAATGTACCATGCTGGAGGAACAAGGAACTTCACTAAAGCCAATAGTCTGTGCCATGTTTATATGGTGGGTGAGTTTATTCTTCAAAAAAATATTCTTGGTGTAAGAGCATTTATATTACTGCCAGTAAAACTGCATGGGGTGTCCTTTAGGCATGAGAAATTGAGCTCAACTTGAGCACATCTTTACCAAAGCCCACCAGGAAAATGCAGGAACCTGATAAAACCAGAACACCTTTATACATTTAATTCAATATGCATATAAAACCCTTGAGTCCTTCATGACATGCAAAAGCCATAGAGGATCTTATGCATGTAAGAACAATGGAGAATGAATATACAACTCTCTTCAAAATACTGGCACAGCTGTCAAAAAATTAAGACTTATGAACACATGTGCTAGTCAAGTTCATATTTGGTCTTTTGCAAATAAGCTACTGTTGAAGTAAATGAGCTCCTTATGACCCAATGAAACTTTACCGCTAAACTCTGCTTACTTCAACTATACAGAGAAGCTAACAAAAAGTACAAATCAAGTAACTACTACATTTCATGCCTATACTATAGCAGTCAAACAAGTCTTAGCTAAAAGCTGGAGAGTCAATGAACTCCTTAATAAACAGCTTTGGTGCCCAAAGCTAGAATAATATGCAGCCTTTTCACTTTTTACTTACTAGATACATATAATGAATGAGATTTTTCTGAATAATACTTTTTTTTCTACTAGCATCTATTATTTCAGTGCTAATAAAATCTGTAACTCTTTCGGGGAGAAAAATGTAACACCCAGCTTATGGTCAGTTCACTCTTGACCCAGTAGTTCACACAGCATTTGCTCTGAGATGGAGAATCCACACATGAGGGAGCTGTTTCTTAACCAAAAACAACTCCTTCCATGGGGAGCTCACCCCACACAGACTACAGGTGGTGCAGGTTGAACTATACCATGTGTGCACCTATCCTAAACCAGTAAGGCTCTGGCCAGACAATTTGCATGTCTTCTGGATTCGAAGACATGCAGAACAGTCATGTGACATACTGTACAAATGTGCTTCTGTAGTGTGTCACTCCCTGGTGGCAACACTTCACACGTGCACTGGCACCAGAAGTGGGATTCAAACATGGCTGCCATCCAAGTGGTCATCCACTCCTCAGGTAAGTCCAGGGGAGGCTTGGGCGGAGGTTAGTGTACACTTGAGCCATTTTGCTCTTTGCTTCCCAGAGATGGGAAGCAATGTGCAAAAAGGCCTGACCCAAGGTGAATTGCACATAGCTTAGCTGGAAGTTCAGACCAGTTGTTTTCTTTTATTTGTATGTTTATTGATTTGAATGTATGTGTTTTTGTTCTGAATTATTAATTACTTAGTTTGTGGATTTTTTAAAAAGAATACTGGAGTGAAGCTTTGTTCCCTGCATTCATCTGAAAGTTTTAAAACCTTGCAAATGTGTATAACAACCTATACATGACTATTGACAAACCCGAACATCTAGATGAGTGCCAGGGCCTTTTCACACTTAAGGTGATCGGGATAAATTTTCACACTTAAGATGATTGAGATGGCTTCATGTGCTCTGTGGTGCACTTTCATCACAGAGTGGCCCAGTGCATTTGGGCCATCCCAATTGCCTGTACAAGGAGCATCTAGGGCACTTCTGGTAAGATCCCATATGCAGCATTTGCACTACTTCCTTGGGTGAATGCTATGGGGAGGGGAGGGCATTGTGGCTGCACAGATGTGTGCCATGTCACAGTTGCCCTAACAGTGGCTCAGCACGTGGCAGATTTTGCCACAGCCATTGCTATGGTGAATAAAGATCCCCTAGATACAATAGAACAATAATATCCAGGACACTGGCAGTCTACTGTTGATGTTCACAAACTAATCTCTATATGCCAATTATTATTTCCTTCCCTCCCAATGCTTAGAATTAAAAATATTTAAACCTCAAAGGTGTGCAGTTGTTATACAATTAATGTGCAACTTGATCATCAGCACTTCAGAAGTATTTTAAACAAATGTGATTTGGAAGCTGACAGCTGTCAAAATGGATTGGATCATTACTAAATTTCTCAAAATCCTTTGGTGACAAGTTGATTTTGAGAGGAGTGAAAACTTTCTGTGTAAGGATTCAGTATTACCATGCCAAGTACATCTATATCTGAGGCTCAGTTGTTGGCTTTACATGATGCTGTTTGCAAATCTTCAGAGAATGGAGCCACATGTAAAAGCAGACCAAAATGAATTAATCTGGTGGCTGACCAAGTAGTTTGCCATATGAAAGTGCAAAAATTGTAAAGATGCATATTCTATTATTTCAGATTGCAATCCTGACAACTTACATTATGAACATTTAGCATCCATTCTTTGATATTTTGAACACTGTCTACATCACAGCTGTCAGCAGAAAGAAATAGCTTATTAAATTTGGAGATGTAACAAGCAAGTCATTTATAGAAAGATCATTAAGTCTATGGCAACACTGTAGAGCAAAATCAAAACAGTGAATGCAAAGAATCTCTCAACAGGTTATCTATATACATACTGAATATTCATAAAATGAATTGAGTGAAAGTTGCTTTTTTTAAAAAAAAGTAGTATTTTTATTTTATTTTAATATTTACATCACTAAGTAGGAAATATTAGATGCAGCAGCAACTAGTCTATTTTCTGAAGTGGAACATTTATGACAACGTCTTTCAAGTCAACCATGAAAGGGAAATTTCTATGCCCTTCCTTTTCCTGCCCATCATTTTATTAGCCAGTCACCTTATGCCAGCAACAGAGACCTAACGTACACATATCATCTTTCCACTTAGATCTTTCCCATTCAATTCAATGGAGGGTACATATTCAAAAGCTTCAAGGTGTTTTTAATTAGGCCTTTATGCTTTTTTTTTTCATTTTACCATAGAAAGTGGTGTAATAATATTTTAATCCCAGTGATAAAAAAAGAGACAGGAGAGACTAAAATGTGTATTGAAGCAGGTCCACTCTAGTGATTAACCCCAGCAAATCTGGAGAGGTGTCACACGTGTACAGAGCTGACTCAGTTAACATCTAAGTGCTGAGTGAGTTTTCCCATGCCAAGAGAAAACAGGAATAGTTTATTCTGTCCTTTCCCCATCAGCCTGTCCTATCAGATTAGGACTGATTCTTTCCATAAAATCTTTCCCATTCTGCTGCAAAACTTCTAGGAGGCAACAGTTGTCCCCACAAAGGTACAGTATTCCCTATTACAGCAAATACGACACAAATTCTATATTAAACATGTAGAAGTCAAAAATAGGTGCTGAAGAGGTATATGGGTCCATTGCAAAAACTATAGGCATTTGACCTTAAGAACATAGAAGATAACAACATAGGAGGGGCTTGTTGGATCAGGCCACAGCCCTTCTAGTCCAGCATCCTATACTATACAATGGTCCACCAACTGCTTCTGGGTACCTCAAGCAGAAGATGAAGGCATTCTACCTGTTTGTCCAACCCAGTGGCAGTACCCAGGCACTCTCCTTTCTAGTAGCCATTGACCACTATGAATTAAAGCTAAGCCCCAGAGACACTAATTAAAGTACACAAAGCACACATGACTGTTGGAATTGACCATTAAGTCACCTCTTTTTTGTTGTTGTTTATCTACTGGCTTCAGTTGATTTCCTATAAATGTGGTGTGCACAGTAAATGAAACAGATCTCTATAGATATATTGGGTTAATATTAAACAGTTCTTCATTTTTACTAGCACCTATTATTTTATTTTCCTGGACCTGGAGTAAATGAAGCAAACACTTATTGGCCTGAATAGTACTACTGAGAGCATATCCACAGATAAATCTTAAAATGCAAAAAGGGTGTGGTTTGAACCCTCAAAAATGAGAGGGAAAGAGATAGAAAATTGTACAAGACTTGTGGAATTTCTACACTTCCAGGTGCTTTCTTCATTCTAGAACTTCAAAGTATGTAAATATGAATCTTTGGGAATTTTTCTGGTCTTTTACAGAAGAAGTAGGTTGGCATTGTAGAAACTTCAACACACTAAGCTTGATTCGAGGAAAGCTAATTTATTTTCTCTAAGATTTACAAAGCAGGTCTTCTCTTCTATTCAAGATATACTGGCATCATTATTTCATGGATCCTGTTCTCTTTATTGTGGCTTCCTTCAATTTCCCCCCCCCCTTTCCTCTCACACTGAGGCAACTACACCTCACCTCATAACTCCTAATAGGGTTGCTTGTTTAACTTTTTCTGATTAACTTAGAAATCCTCAAGGATTGCTAAATTGAAGTTACTGGGCTAGCTGATTCCTTATACCATTTAAAACTGTTTTAAATCAGTGTTTGATTATTCTAATTTTATGTTTAATACATATAACATAATTAAAGAACCTGGTTAGCTATTTTCAACTGTCAATTGCTCATCTGTCAAGACCCAAGTCCGATGTCTTAAAAAGATTCCCTAGCCTCTGCACATGTACAGAGTGGAATTTGCATAACACCCTTATCGATCAACATGTCACATGCAGCACATAAAGCAGGATTCAAGAGCATACCTTTCATCTTTGAAGATGCCTGAGTTCTTGCTAAGTTCTATTCCTCCAATTGTCCCTCCTCACAATAGATACCTCCCAAAATGACAAGGTATCCTATTTATGTTTTAACCCCACTACTGGAAAAAAAATGCATTCCAGCACAATGACAAATCAGAATAGGGAAAGAGACCTTCCAACCAAGACTGGTTGTTGGGTAAAACCCAAAGACGCAGAGGACACCTTAAATAAATTGAGACTTGTCTTACTTCCAGTGATTATCACTATGCCAATGCATACTAAGCGCCTTAGTTAAAGAACGTTCTGCTTTTGGATACAACTCTACATATGTTGACTTCAAAGCTGGCCCTGTGAAATCAGGATGAAGATTAAAGTTGTGGGCATCTGTTTAAGCCAATATGAATTCTGGGGTGGGGACAAGTGGCAATAAAGCTTTCAGCACACATAAAGCTGTGAAATCAAGACTGACCTTCCCATTAAACTGAGTGAGGATACCACATCTGATGGCAGGCACAATGTGGTCAAAGCAGACAGTCCAATGTGCTGGACTCTTTAGACTTGGGGTCTGAGGCTGTTATGGAAACTCGTCTAAACAGAAGTATTTAGCAGCATTGCCATATACACACATGATTTTTAAGACCCACTGGTTTAATTTAACTGAGAAAATATTAGAGCTGATCTCAAGGGGAGAGCACTTGGCTGATTTCAATACAAGATAGTTAGACTCCAAATGAATTAAGAACCTTGGTTCCAACTCTTAAGATGCAGAGTTGACCCAGACAAAACCATAGGCACTGAATGGCCAAAAAGCTTGGTTTTATATACATGCCCTGGGGAGCGGCAGAAATCTGGGCTTTGCAAACAGGAAAGGGGGGTAAGCAAGGAAACTGGGCAAAATTCAGACTATCCAGGTCATATAAACAAGTCGCATTAATCCAACCAGGGATTCAGTTTGGGCATCCACTTTATCCTTGCAGATACTCTCTCTCAAAAAAAACCCACTATGAACCCTTAACAATTTGTATTATTTGGGGGGTGTTGTTGTTGTGCAAATAAAGATTTTAAGCAAAGGGGTTTTATAGAGAAAAAAGAGACATTGTCTAAGATTTTGAGTCAGTGGGTGAGAGTGCACCTTGATGTGGTAGGTGCAAACCCTAACTTTTCTTTTGGCTAAAATTAGTCTCAGAACTTACTGCAAGTTCCGTTGCTGAAATGTCCAGGTCCTTTTATTCTTCCTTCACATTCTCAGTTTTGGGAGAGGGGGCAGGAGCCCATTGCATAACATGGTCTGCAGCCTCCTATGAATCACTTAAGCCTCTGCAGCCATTCAGGTTCATTCTTTAGGCATCAAGTGAACCAAAGAAATTGTTCACTTCCTATCCCTATGAGGGTGCACGAGGCCCTGAGGAAATGTCTGGAGGACCAAAGATTCCAGTGGGATTCACTGTGATGGATCAGAAAATGACCAATTTCCAGCTGTAGTAGGATAGTGGTCAACTGTTGCTCCATTAGAGTTCCTTGATTAGCATAAATATTCATTGGTTTTTCTGAGCATATTAAACAATTTCTTTGATGCTGCCTGTGCATCTTTCATTTCAGAACTTCACTATGTTTGCAACCATATCTAGGACACTCAATGAATATTGTTGTGCTATTTCATCATTTCTGACATTAAAATGTGGGGATTTAATTTTCATGTATTACTTGTTTACCATTACATATTTAAATGCAACATACATCTTTCTATGTCCAAACATAGACATATTCCTTGATGCCGCTGTTATCAAGATGCTACAATGGTTAAGAGTATACAAAAGGAACTCCAACAAAATTTTGTGCCATGTCTCCACTGACCACAATATAGTGTCTCACCATTCCAAGAAGGCACCTGTTGCTGCCCAGTCTCTATTTTCAGAGGCAGCAGGTGCCTGCATAGCAATTTTATATGCAGTTTTCTGGCATGATTGCCCGTGGAGGCATCTCTGTTGCAGAGAAGTTTCTCCCCACCCTGCATGGAGAGCCACAGAAAATAATACCTTTGCATGGATGAGGACATCTCAACTATCCACATCAGAAGCCAATTAGCGCTTTAGGTCATAGTCAACAATCAGGCAACATCTGGGCAGTGCCCCCTGCCTTTCTAGAATTTGCCTAATTGCTGACTAGCTATGGAGCTACCTAACCTTTACCTGCTGAGTCCAAAAGCTTTCCTAGTGTGTCCAGCAGCATGACCATTCACTCTACTTCTGGTTTCTTGTGGTTGGTAGGTGGGGAACGTGGCATCTGCACAGGTGAAGACATGCTAGTGGCTATGTTCATTCATGGGCTTCTGATGTGACTGGACCTCCAGGCCCTGGGACTGCCCCCAGCCATGGTGGTAGTAGCATCCGGTCACAGAGTCACAAGACGGGCATTTGGTCAGTGACAGAGTAGTGGTCATGGTGAGTTTGATCACAGCTGCATTCGGTTGCTCCCCATGGCCGCTGACGTGATAAGCCACAACACGTTCCTGTGCTCAAACACATCCCTCTGAAATAGCATCTGAGCATGTCACAGAACATGATGATGCAGCTGACGGTGGCCAATCACAGCAGCAAGGAGGTGGAACTTCCGGCTTTGGACGCAGCACCATGGGCTGGTAAATATGAGGACCATTCACACTTCTGGCCGATAATGGGACACTTTGGGGAAGCTTTCCTCATGGCAAACACAAATAGTTCACCTTCACCAGAAGTTTACCAGCCCTAGTGCCTGTTAGACTAATTCAGTAAGTTCAGAAGGGCCACAGAATTTGAGATATAGTTTAAGATTGCATCAGAAAGTGGCGGAGATTTTCTCCATCCTTGATAAGGTGACCCTACCATTTGGCAGTGACCCATACTAAAACAGTAGGCTTGGAGAATCTTCACTAGATATTAGATACAAAGCTCTGATCATACTGGGATTTTTAAAACCACCTCAGTTCTCAGGTACATACACACACACACGCACAAATGTGTTCCAAACACATTTACCCAAATATACAGTTCCTAGTTTACCCAAAGTGCAGCCTATCTACATTCAACAGGCAATTTACTATGAATGCAAAGCGTGCTAACCAATAATTGATCACTGGATGGGCTGTTTTTGCCTCTGCTTATACAGGTTGCTGCTGAAAAACAAAACAAAACCCCTTAAATCCCAATTTCTACTGACAATAATTATCAAAAAGAGGAAGAGAAGGAAGCAAATGAAATATTTCCTAGGAATTTTTCCACCCTTCAGTAGTGCTTATGATTCTGAGGTACGGCTGGGGAAGGGTGCAGATGGCAAGAACTGTGCATCACCTAAAGAAAAAGGAAAACCTTACACTTTGAAGTGATGCAGGCTGTCCTTTAACAGTTTAAGGACAATATTTTGACTGTCATTGTGCAAACAAAGATGTAGATGTGCTAAAATGCATCTCCCTAGAATAGACGTTTAGGAATGTTGGGAATTTTTGGAAAGGAGGCAAGTGATTCACAAAGCACACGAATGGCGCTGTTTGAGTTGCAAGCTGCACCTGGCAAAATACATCAAGTGCAAGTCATTTGGCAGTCACTGAGCAAACAGTGTGTGATGTATAACTGCCATACACAACTTGCATCCTGATTCTTGAGTGGGGGCATCATCTAGACCAATGTCCAGTGTGCAGGAGGCATAAATTGCACTGTGAGTCTGAAATTGCAAAGGATTGAACCCAGAACTTCTTGCATGTGAGGCACGTGGCCTATGACCAAGCAACTAAGACAGATGGTATGACTTTGCGGGCAGTGCTATAAGTGTAGCCTTATTCCACAGCAGTACTCTGTATGTGAGTAATACATGATGAATGGAGTTGCATTTGGCAATGTCTTGTGTATTTGCAATAAGCATAGCACAAGTGGAAACATCATGCATATTCTGGGCATGTATCATATTCACTGGTGCCCACAGCTTCTCTGTCCCGTGAGAAGTGGGAAAGCATATTATCTTCTCTGAGTCCAAATAGATTTTCCATATGAAATGTTCTACAGAGAATTCTGTATCAACAAACCATTTTCTAACCTTTAGCCCCCATAAAGACGCATCCCCTGGCTATCTTAGACCATTAAGCAATATTAACATTTGTTAGGCAAATCCCACACTGTGATCAGGCTTCACTGGGATCAGACAAACTGAGTGTAATCAGAGAGTCATCTCCCAATAGCATGGTGGCACACAAAGAACACACAGCAACAAGACTTCGTGACTATGATGGAAAAATGATGTGCTACAAGATGCAGAACACAATCATTTTAGAAGTCAAAGATCAGATAACCAGATCATTGACTCCAATAATCCATTGTTTCTAATGTAATCAGGAAGTTTCACATCTATTATGCCTAAGATCTACAAGGGAAACGTTTGAAGCAAGCTTGAAGAAAAAAAATATCTAAATCGCAAGACGGACAGGATGAAGCATTGTAAATTATGCTGGAACTGTATAATTGTAACAGAGCAGCTGGTAAAGAGAAAGGGTGTTAGTTTTTTTAATTCTTGTACAACTTTTTTATTCTAATGTAGCATTCAGCAAAACAGTAAAAACAAGTTTAACCAGAGCGTCACTCAATGAGTAATCCATTTTTAAGATTTATTCCTTGCAAAGAGTTCACATTCATTACACTGGAAACACATTTCTACTTTTTTTATTGGGAAGTGCTTTTACTGAAAAGTGTCAAAAAGTAGTCAGAATTTTTGTTTACCTCCTGATACTCCTTGTTAAAAGAGGGTGCATTTTCCATAAGACTTTAGAAGGTGGGATCCCAGGCAGGGTGGAAAGTATTCTTTTTTTATTAAGAAACTGCATTTTCATATGTGACCACTTCTGAAATTTTACCTAATCACACCTGTACTTGTACTAGTGCCTTTTTTATTGGTTGTAGGCTTCATTGCCCCACCCACGTAACTATAATCCCCTTTTCAGATCTGCTCTCAAAATCTTCACCCCTGTGGAGATCTAAGCAGATTGATTGCACAGTGATAACACAATGTGTGTTGTTGCCACAGAACCCATCAGAGGAGGAATATTGGGGAAGAAAGAGAAAATGAGCATGCAAGGACTAGGACTGTAGCATGAAAGCTAGTCAAGAGAGATCAAATACAATATTCTGTTGAGGAAGCCATTTCTCCCATCCATTATGTCCTGCATATCAACATTGGTGGGTCCTAATAAAGCTATGGTCAAGGGGCTTCTCATTAGAGTGCTATTTTGTGCCCTCACCCCAGGTATAACAAGGAGCACTGCCAAAATGGATCCCCAGTGGTAAACCATGCCACGTTCAGAGATTTCTGTAGTCTGGTTAAGCAGCCACTAGTCTGCTCATAGGCTAAACAGGACTATCAGTATACCAGACCAAGCAGCCATTGTGGGCAACCTAGTTAGGACTTATGCTCCATTCCCTCTTGTTATCTAGTTTTTTTTTTTTTTTAATAATAATGAAGAACTATTTTTGGACTTGATAGAAGGCAATACTAAGCAACAAATGCAAGTGAAGTGTGTATCCTCATTGGGGCAGGATGAAATTTGGTAATGCAAAGACAGGGTCAACACACTGTACATATTCTAGCCCTGAAAGCTTCATAGCTGTGGAATAAATATTCCACAGCTGTGAGGTTTCTGTGAGGACTGCTTTTATATTGGACCAGACATGGTCCCAGACGTCTGTCATTTTCAATTTGGTGCAAAAAATCCCCCCTCCCCAAGATGGGTCTATCAGGCATCTTCTTCCTCCTCTAGCACTCTACACAACACTGTCTCCCTCCTGCATCACTCTACAGGGAGGAAAGGCAGCTTATGGAGTTGCCAGAGTGGTCTAGAAGCTGCATGAGATGGTTGTGTCTTTATGGAACCCATGCGGAGGCAGCCTTGATCTCCAAAACCACATTCAGGGCACATTTGTGCTTAACTGTCAACCATCAGAGGAAGAACTGCCTGCTTGTCAAACTAAATCAAATGCATCTTTTCCACCTGCAAAATCTGCTGCTTCTAACCTTGCTTGCTTACCAACAAACATAACAATATTTTTGCATGCCCTTTTTCATATTGTTTACCATTTGTACGCCAAAGTCAATTATGCATGCCTAATTATAACTGTCATGAATAGTTTAGAATATTTTCTCTCATAGATGTCATGTTTTTAAATTGGGGTCTCTCACACCCACCTCCCTACTATTTAAGGTTTTGGAAACAGCGAGAGCTATTCAATGAAGTAGTTATGCACAATTTGCATTCCAGGTTCACACTGTAGCCTTGTATGGTTTGTCGGTAATTGTATACATTATCATATTGTTTGGAGATATTCCTCAGATCCATGGCATGAAAGTGTCATACAAGTGTAGAATAGCTGATTGATTAAAAGCTGATCTATGCAAGAAAACTTCTTAAATCAAAACATAAAGGAGCACAAACGAAAATACTGATTAGACTTTGGAGGGATAATTTCCAAGCGTTACAATAACGACCTTGAAGACTGCCCAGCAGCACTGGTGTGTATGAGTTTCTTCAAAGGGGGAAATATAGGTTGACATTCCCCTGGTGATTTTCCTATATCAAATGAAAGACATAGACAATAGAGACAAGGAGGGAATGAACATGCCATACAAGACCAGATTTTAATTTAGTGTCAAATAAGAACCAGAAAGCTTAAGAAGATTTATCCAGAGTATTACTATACATGAGTTTTTAAAAAAAGAAGCAGCAGCTTTATTGGATTTAATACAAGTATTTTATAGTTATGTCAGCTCTGTAGGAGGACAAGGGGGGAAGAGGAAGAGGAAGAAGAAGGGTTTCTGAAGGAGCTGGATGAAAAGCAAACAGATATGATATCAAAACAGAGACAGAAGAGTTTCTGCCCCTAAAATATTGGTAGCTAAATAGTAACTATCACTATCTATCTTGTTTAAAACATGGCTAGACAGAAGATAAGCCTTTGGAACATCTGAGTATGCTAATTCAATATTAAGAAGTGGCCCCATTTCAATGACAAAATGAAGCAATTGACCAGACAGCTCCTTCATGGAGTGAAGCATTCTACAAGTATGGACGACAAGTGGATTGCAGGAGTTTGAATAGGACTTGCAGGTGAAAAGCAGGTCACGTACCTGTTAGCTCCTGAAAAAGAATACAAAAGTAATTGGTTGTGGGAAATTTGAACATTGGAGGCACTTCTGTAGTTGATTATGGGATAAGATTGTCCACAAGTCTTTTTCAAGAAGGTGCACTGTACTACCCACCAGCCTGCAACTGTAGAAGGATACAACTTGGCCAGGATACAACTCTGAACCTTGCAGCTTGGCCAGGATACAACTCTGGCCTATTTGCATGAGGGCCTCTATAGCAGGATTAGGCTAGCCCTGGATCAGAGGATTCACTCTGCCGGTTCCGCATGTTCCAGGGCCTAATCATGACCCGTCCCAAGCCATCCCTGACCATCCCAGAGCTGTCCATACCAAGCCGTCCCAGAGCTCTACACCCAGCCCAAGCCATCCTCGGCGGTCCCAGAGCTGTGGGCCCTGCCCCCTGGCTGCCATCATCGCCCTGATTTAAGCCCAACAGCTGGCAGGCCCTGTTGGGGTGGGGCACATCAACCTAGCCTGTCCAGTTGCCATGCCTGATGTTGCAGTCCCAATCGGACTGCAGCAGCCCACATGGCCCTCCTAGGTAACCCCCAAACCATGGGTTTGTGCCACCCATGCAATCCACTTACCTTGTTAGGCCTCGGGTCCAAAGTCCTCCTTCTCACTCTGGCAGGCCGCACAGAGATCGGACCCCAGGCCCGACAAAGTGTGTGATCATGTGTGTGTGTGGGGGGGGAGTGATGCGAACCCCTGGGTGTGAGTGGGCACCTAAGGGCTCACTGCCGGCTGCAGTCTGATTGGTGCTGCAGCAATTGGTGTGACATGGGGACAGCTTCAGTTTGGTATTGCTCCACCTCTTTCAAGGATGGGGTGAGACCGGGCTGGTAGGGTCTTCAGTCTCTGCAGGGTGCAGGTGCCTTGATTGAGGTGGCTGCACCCTGCAGAGGCTCCCTGGACACCCCCACCCCTACCCAGGGCCACGCGCCTCCTCCATACCCGCATGCATGTCTCACGTTTTCAGGGTCCCAGTCCAAACTAGCAAGCCCCAAGTGGGCATGGCTTGCTGGGTTTGGAGTTCGGCTTTCTGTGCAGGCACGCTCCGTGCCCTGTGACTGAACTGTGGCACACACCTGCGCAGAACACAGTGCTCCAAACCCACAAACACTGCCACCCAGGGCTTGCTGGTTCAGACCAGGACCCCAAAAAGGTAAGACATGCAAGCAGGTATGGCGAGGCACATGTGGGGTGCCCAGTGGACCTCTGTGGGGCACAGCCGCCTCGATCAAGGCACCTGCACCCCATGGAGGTCAAAGACCAGCTGGACCCTGTTAGGCAGGGAAGCCCATATAAGGCAAATGTACGGATGTGCATTCAGAGGTAACTAAGAGTCACAGGCGTGACTATCAACAAAGTTCTCAAGGTTGGATTGAGCAAGAATTGCGTAAGTCTGTGCAACACTTGCAACACAGGCTTGTGCAACACTCAGGAAGTGAGTCACCATCTATGATAAGAAAAGGTATAAAAGTGCCTATACACTGCTGGTTAATTGTTATTGTTGTTGATTGCTGGACGAGAGCTTGGATGGAGTGATGTATACTTGTACATGCAGCAACCTTTAAGAATAAACCTCTGCGAAGAGAGAGAACTCCTGTTTCAGTCTGTTTCTTAAACTGCGGGCAGAAGAAGGAGGGAGTTCCTGAAAAGGCTGGACAGCTCCGGAGATGCCAGCAGGACGTTTTCCGGGACAGCAGAGCTTGTCTTTTCAACACGGCCGCGCATCTGCTGATTTAATACGAACAAGGGGGCTGACACCCCCCCCCAACAGACCCCAGCTGCCTGCAGTGGGAACGCGTTCCTTACCTGCCTAGGTGTGAATGGGGAATCCTTCCCTGTGTGTCCTAGCCTAAATGCACTACAGCCATTCAGCTATAGTGTGAAAAGGCTTCAAGTGAGCATAGGGCAGGATGTACTTTAGCTTGCTTGGCTTGTGAACCAGCTGAAGTGAGAAATTTTGTTGGTGTATAAGTACAATATAAAATATATTGAATGATAAAGGTCAAGACCAGTTTCTGTATCATGTGCCAAGGAGCTTGGTGTAGAAGTAACCATGCAGCCTTGGAAGGAACCAGAACAAGGCAAAGAATCCAAAGACTGCAGCAAGCCACACCATGGTGTGACTTCAAAACTTGTTTGGCTTCTCTCCTCCCTGCACACCTATGGCAAGATGAGTGCAGGGTGTGGACAGCCCTGAAGACAGCCAAGCTCTTCTTAGAGCATTGTAAGGGCAAAACAGGTGTAAGTGCTTACTCCCACTCTTCTGATGTTGCCATCAGCACCAGTAGCAGTGCTACTTCTGCAGACTTCCTTGAGTCCATATCATTCAAAGCAGATTATCAAGCACTGTTTGTTGCAACACTAGAAGTGGCCCACTACTGGACGCATTTCTTCTGCATTAAGAAAATGTTCTAATCATGGCACCCTGCAGTTGAAGAGTGAATGTTCTCTGGTTGTTTGTGTGACTGGGACAGTAGCATTCAACACACACATCTTTATATTTGTGACCCTTGAAATTGTCAGCACAGGACTACTATCATAGTCTAGGAAGTGCCTCCACTTGGCTTGTGAACCTGCTGAAGTGAGAAGTCTTGTTTGTCTGTAACTACAATGTGACCTTAAATACATCTTAGACATGTACAGATTTGAAAAGCCAAGAGATTAGCCCAATCCATTATGATGTGATTCTCAAGGATCAAAATGTTTCTTTCACAGCTTCTCTCTAGACAGCTGTCAATAACAAGGAGAATCACTCCCACACTATTCCATTCACTTAAAAGCTATCAATACCACCCACAGGAGAAAATTCTGTAAAATTCAGCATAGTTTAAATGCTGACTTTGTTGTTCTGTCTTGAGTTGAATTTTCTATGAGATCTCCCAGACTGGAAAATACAGTGGTAAGCAATAGAGGCTACTTATAGGGGCTTGTCAACCCCATTTATTATGGAAAAGAATTCTAATGTGTAAACAGATATGTCAAGGAGACACTAAAAAACTACCACCAGTCTTTAGCAGACTGAAAAATAAAAAGAGGTCATTTGTGAGACATACAGCAGACACAAAAGATGTGAGGGTTTTTAGCTCCTTTCTGGCATTTCCTATCATTTCCTTGGTCTTCTCTTTCTCCTTGGATAGTAATATGGTAAGATCAATCAGAATTTTTACATCAGAACCTCAGCATTCTTAATTCAAGTTAAGAACTCCCATTGCTTTGTGGAGAGAAAGGTGACCGAGGGAAGAAATCCATCAATGTCTTCTGTACTGCCCTTATTTTATCTTGTAACCCAATGCTTCAAACTCCTAAAAAAAAGGTGATTTTTAAAAAAATTTTGTCCTAACCTAGGCAGTTCCTAGACACTCACCCACACGTGCATCCTTCCTGAGTTTGGAGTATATACAAAGCAGAACCCTTCATCTCTCCCCGCTGTTGAAGAAGACTTGTCAGTAGAAAAAGAGGAACAAGCACTTCTCTCTTCTACAAATTCTTGTTTCTGCAGTAGGGATGTGCATGAACTTAATTTTTGAAGTTTGATTCAAACCTTGAAATGGTTTGGCATTACTGTAAAATGGCAGAAATACTACTGAACTGGTCCCATTCAGAACTGGTTCAGCATGAACCAAGAAGTTTTGTGGCATTCTATTTGAGTCCCATTGCTCTGTAGTTTGAATTCAAAGTGAAGCTGAGAACCTGCAAGGGATTCAGTTCAAATTAAAACCTTTTGAAGCCCTCAGTTTATGTTGAACAGGTTAAAAAAAGAACCTGAGGCCTTTTTGCATTACAGCCGTTCGGCTGTGATGCAGTTTGGCTAAAACAGTTTGGGACGCTTTCACCATTCACACATAGGCAGGAAGGAATGTGTATACACGCGTTCCTACCTACCTACGTGTGAATGCTGAAAGCGTCCCAAACTGCCCTAGCCTGGAAAGGCCAGACAGGGCCTGGGACGCCCCTCCCAGGCCTGCCCGTCATTGGGTGAGAACACCCAGGGGCGGGCAGACCTGTCAGGGGCCTTCCCCCGGTTCTTGCACGTTGTCGGGGACCAGAAAGTATGCTATAATTTTTTTTAAAAAAGTATAATGTGCCTTTCTCAAAGACTGAACATGTGTTACTCAGAAAGACTTCAAACCTGCTATGGGTTACTTGTGAAGAATCTTAATATATTTCTGAGCTTTGGAGAGAAGTTTAGTTTTGAGAATTGAACCACAAGCACAAAGCAGGCAGGAAGGCAGAGGGGGCAAACAGTGGTGGCCTGTAGATCAGTGGTGGCCATATGATAGCACAGACAACAGATTTTTGCCTGTCCAAACTGCATCCCAGTACACCACAGATGGAGGATATGATAACAGTTTTTTTTAAAAAAAGATATCTGAGGCAGCTTAGAAATGGTGATTTCAGTGCTCCTCCAATGTGGCTTGAATGTTTTGTGGAGACAAGGCCAGGATTTCAATGAATTGTTTTGTCAGCTCCATGATGCTGTCAGTAAGTGTTTATGGCATCAGAACAATATTTAAACTAGATGCCCGCTGGGTAGAAGTGAGAAAGTGGAAGATGGAACATTTTGACATGAAGATGGAATGTCTCTTCTCATGATTTTATGAAATGCAATTCGGGGATGCCAGATGGCTGGGTACTGAGTTAGTGTTGTGGCAAGAGATAAGTACCATACCAGGCTGTGATGTGCGGCTGAGACAGTTGTGTATAACTTAAGAGGTTTTTTTTAAAAAAAAAATCAAACCACTTTTGCAACTAATAAGATTCTTTGCCATGGATATCTGAATAAAAAGTATATTCTAGTAGTGAAGGAGTTCTTTATTTCTGCCTTAGTACCCAATGCCCAATTCTTCTAAACAGACTTTTAAAATCCCTTCATCTTTTGCAAATAAAAGCAAAGAGGCTCCTTACTGCAGGGAGAGGAATAGAATCAGTGAAAGAGCAAAAGCTCTTGACAAATCCTGACTTCCTGCTGGCTCTTTGAGAATTATGGAATTCCTATGACCCAAGATCCAGGAGAAGGTTTTACTGTGTGAAATTGTCACTGAGACTGACTCAACTAAGATTATGAATCCTCCTGATACAAGCACATGTGTTTTTTCACTTGATCAGCACAGGGTTTGAATTTCTTGTAGGGACCACCAGCTTAGCAGGGTCTATTGCAGTTCCAAGAAAAGAAATTTATTTTAGCTCATTCATACCACTGCAGGTGATTTGTATGGAAGAGAAAACAGCCCATGCTGCTGTGCTTTAGAGAAGAAACTTGTATTTTAAGTTATTGCAGCAGTGGGTTAAATGTCGTATCAGGGGCCTTTCTGCACTGGGTCTTATTCTGGATCATATCCCAGAATAGGGGGCTCACATTCACATGCTGGTGCAAACTATGGCTGGATCTGCCCAGGACCTGCCATAGTCCGCACTAGCATGTAGATGAAAGGTTCCTGAATTAGGATATAATCCAGAATAAGGCCCAGTGCAGAAAGGGCCCAGGTAACAGCAGAAATGTATCTCCTGACCCAGCTCCACTGTCAACATACTGATAGAATCATTACGGTTGAACTAGTGATGGGACCCCAGTTTAATTCACTTGTACATGCAACATTACAAAATTCACATTACCTAAAACATAGTGAAAAGTGAAATTAAAAATATATCCTATTCACACTACGCAGCATTGCAATTAAAATACAGGGACAGAAAGTTTTATTTTAAGGGAAAATATGCAAGCAGATCTGTATTTTGATAGCGGTAACAAATATGTGTTTGAGAGAACTGATTGCGCGCATATATAGGGTGTTTTTCCACTGGCACTAAGCACCCATTGAAGCATCCATTAAGGACCCATTTGGCTGAGAGCCAGATGACCCCATTTCCACCACAGACCCCATTAGGGACACATCTGTTTCCACCACAGCTAGAGAAATCTGAATCATATGGGTCCTTCAGGTAGACCCCATTAAAGGGGTCTACAATGGTGTCTTCATTCTTAAAATCTGGATTGTAGGGAGCCTGTTTCCACTACAATCTGGCAATGGGGTCTAGAAGAGGCTCGGAGAGGGGAGGCACCCATGGGGGGGGTGCCCAAAAGTCAAGACTTCGGAGTCCCTCCAAAGTACCTTCAGAGTCCCTCCGAAGCCAGCTCCGAAATCCCTCCGAAGACAACTTTGGAGATTAGTGTAGGCTCCGAAGAAAAACCTCTTGAGAGAGCAATGCAGCTGTCAAAGGCTGCACAGGCTCTGAAAGGTTTTTGAAGTTAGCGGCAGATAGCAGGAAAGGCTGGGCAGTAGAGGATGTGTGGCCAGCGTGGTGGATCCCCCAGGGATCGTGATTTTGCTCCCTTTCCCAGGCAAGCCACTTGCTTGCCTTGAAAGGGGAGTAAAAGTAAGGGAGTAAGGAGGTACAGAGGCTTGAGTTTTCTCTCTTTCTCAGGGAAGTAACCTTAAGAGAAGAAAGAGAGAAATTTCAAGCCCCTGCAACCCCTTAGAGCTGTCTGTTAATTAGCTCCTTGCCAGGAGGCTGACTCATCCAAGTGGAAAGAGGTACATAATTAATTAGGCCGCTTTGGCACTGGGGAGGCAGCGGTGGCAGCAGGGGAATGAGAAAGCTGCCATCTGTGCCCCCTCCTTGCCCTGATTGCCCTCAGCCATCAACGGTACAGGAGGCATGGTGACAGTGGTAATCGCAGCCACGGCACCACTCCCCCTGGACCGTTGATGCCTGGAAGCACCCAGAAGCACATGGTGACATGACTCCTGGGGTGGGTCGCTGGAGGACAGATTGGATTGGGTGCTTGTGCACAGCACCCACTTCAATCTATCCTCTGGATCTGTCCTCCCCGTGCATGTGTGGACACACAGATCTGTCACAAATAGTGACGGATCTGGGGGAGGACAGATTGCCAAAAAGCGGGTCTTCCAAAGTGTCACTTCCACTGAATGTGTGCAGAAGCAGGATGCTTCTGCATATCGTCAGGGAAAGAGCCAGATCTCGGGTGCCCACCATTTTGGGAAGGGCAGAACAGGACTGCCGGCTTCCAAAGCCCTTCCCCTGTGTGCCGATGGGGCTTCAATGACAGGCAGGGGTGGAGGTTGCCTCCACCCCCACCTGTCATTGAAGCCCCTTTGCTTCTCTCCAGTGATGAGGCAGCTATGGCAGGCAGCAGCAGGAGTTTGCCTTCGCCTGCCATGGATGCCCAATTGCTGGAGAGGAGGGGAGGCAGCAGCAGCTGCCGCCTTCTCCCTCCATCACTACCTCCAACAGCAGCCTCCTTCACCTCAGCCACATGGGGTGAAGGAGGCTGCTGCTGCTGCCACCGCTGCCAACTCCCCCCTCCCCCCCAGAGGCCGCTTTGCCACTGGGGAGGAGGAGGAGGAAGGAGACCGAGGTGATAGAGTTAGGGGGCATGAGTACCTCCCTCACCCGCCACTGCTGCCGCTGCCTCACCAGTGAAGAAGCAGCCTCCTGGGACAGAGGGAATCTAGGCGGTGACTGTAGGCACTGCCCAATCCCCTCCCCCAGGAGGCTGCTTTGCCGAGCAGTGGAGGCAAGGGCAGATGGCAATCAGCTGCCATCAGGGGAGGGGGACGTGGCTCCATGGCTGTGACTGCTACCTTCACCACACCCCCTGACCTGTTGACAGCTGGAAGCACGCGGTAACTGGCAGCTCCATGCTCCAGTCCCATGGCTCCAGGGGCGGCATTGCTGGCGCATGAACTGGAGGACAGATAGGAATGGGTGCTCATGTGTCCACACAGCACCCACTCCAATCTGTCCTCGGAACCTGTCCTCCCCGCATGTGTGCGGATATGCAGATCCATCACAAATAGTGACGGATCTTCGGGAAGACAGATTGCCTAATGCGGAAACCCCCTAAATCTGACCAGAATCCACTTTTAATCTGCTCTTCATCCATGTCAAATGCAATCTGGAACCATTGCATATGTGTGGCGCAGCCACTTTCCCACCTCCCCAGTTTAAGAAATGTCTGAAACTTTTGTATTCGTATGAATGTTGATGTACAAATGTCGTAACATTCTATTTGTGTACGAATGTCCGAATTCAGATGAAATCAGATGAATAATGTTATGAATATATCTACCCATCCCTAGAATCGAGTGCTGCTAAGTTTGAATGCTGAAGTTCTAATTATTATTACTATCATTTTTTAATGTCATAAACTGTTCTGTTCCCTACTCCTCATTGTATGAGCAGGGTCACTTTGTAGCCCTACTAAGGCACAGTATGGGTGCATTTTTGTATCCAATTCACAGACTTTGATTATATAGCAGAATTTTACACATTTCTGACAATTCCTAAAGACAAAAACAAACAAAAAATCCACTATATACAAATTCTCTAGTTTGTCATTTTTACTAATGAGACTTAATTGGATATACAGTACTTTTCAGAGTCCATCATCCTTTCAGGAGAGCAAGATTTTTTTATAACTCTGAAATTTCAGGATTTAATTTCAGTGTTTTCTATATAATTACAATCATTTGGGTGCTTGAAAACAATAGTATACAATGTAAAATATGTTAGGTGATGGACAAGCATCTGTTTTGGACTTTAGAATTCTGAGAGGGGAATCTAGGTGTTTTTCCACTGTCACTAGAAATACCCATTAAGTACCCATTAATGGGTACTAAATGGGTACTTCTAGTGACAGTGGAAAAACACCCTAAATAGTAACTCTTAGTGGCTATGAATATTGAAGTTAATTTTGATGAAGAAATGTTGATTTAAATACAACTCATGTGTTCTGTATGGCTGCTTCTTCCTGAGTCACACCATGTACCATTTAAGAAGTTGTGAAAGGAATGGGATACAAAAACAGTTAAAAGACAATGTAGCATTCATGGGTTCCGCTTGGTTGGTAACATCAAGTGGCAGAATGAGAACACTTTTTAAAGATACAATTAAATATAAATTTTATGAAAGGAGCAGAGGAAGATCATAGCTTAAGGCACTTTAAAATCTATGCAGCCTCACAGATTCCAAAAATAAGACACCAGTTCTTCCCACAATGAGAAGTGATAAATTATGTGCTATTTTAAAATAAAAGTTAAATAACAGTTGCGGCCATTCCTTCCGAGACATGAAATAAATATCCACACATTTCTGTTTGTTCACTGGTGACCCATTTCAGTGTCAAATGCAGATGCATTAATAGCAAAATACTAGATCAAGTTTTAAAATCATACAGACCAACAATCCTTAAAGAACATAAGACACCATTGATTGAGAAAGACCTAAACTGGATACGTGTGAACATCTGAGAGTTTTCGGATAGTGTGAAATATGAAGTATAAAGCTTGATACAGACAATGTTCTAAGGAATAGAACATAAGTGTTTCATATAAACATTAATTTTATTATTAATTCCAGGCATTTGTATACCAAATTTCATTTTAATAAATCTCAAAGAGGTTTGCAACATTAAAAGCAAAGTTAAAAATACACACAAAACAAAATCAATTAAAACATGTTAAAAAAAACCTAGTGAGTCACTGAAGAAACAAAATTTCACATAGAGTATGCCTGTGTAAAAAGATGTTTTTAATATCTATAAGCAATTAAATGTAGGCATCTCACAAAAGTAGATAGGAGGGCATTCCAAAAGATACTTACATTGAGAAAGTCTAACTTTGAGGCATAATGAGTTAATGTACTATTCACTAATTCACCTTTCATTATAGATTTCCACCTCTGTCTGTTCTAGAGTGCTGTTTAGGACATTGCAGCCTCCTGCATGCAGTTGAAGAGCCTCAGGAGATGCGCCTTTGTTATTATAATGGTTAATTTATTAATGATTAGTCAAATGGCCATATAAAGCATTAAGAAAAATAGAAAATTGATATTAATAGAAATAAATAATTTATGTAATATATAATTGAAATCATATTAGACTGTCCTCCTTTAAATCTAATAATTGATCCCACAGTAAGGTATGAACTCTAGAAGATTTCATGATAAACAGAGCAACACCTATTGTGATAAATTTATCAGAACCTCTTAGCCACTGGCAGTTCACAGGAAGAGTTAAGACAGTGATCCCTAAAAGAGTCATATAAAGAATACCCCAGCAGAAAATCTGTGGTAACTTCCAAAGCACGTGCATCACATATACAAAGTTGCTCACAAACTATGTTTTTGCGGTCTTATCATGGACTGGATGGAGGCAGCCAGTGCACCTCCTGAGCTCCACTGCTATTGGGCCAGGTTGTGTGTTGGTATGTCTAAATCTGCACAAAGTGGGACAAACCTAGCCTCCATGTATATGTGCACCAGCCCCTTAAGTCAGCATGATCACATGATGACAAGGCTGTATCAAAGTGACAGGTACCAACCTCAGAGCCATTCCTCTTGAACTGGCATTTTGTTTTCCAGGACACTAGCAGCAACCCCTTTCAGACTCTTTGGTGAGGAAGTAAATGGAGATTGGCCACCTGATAGCCCGGTAAAATTGTCTGGTTCTGCAGCAAAGACACAATCTTTGTCAGGGGCCACCATCTTCAAAATCCTCTAATTCTAACAAAGGATTTTTCAAGTCCCAACCAAAACTACAAATCATTTTTTTCAATGTGGTGACATGCACATTTTGCTTCAGCTCTTCCACTACATATATTACATATGCATGCATGCCATTAATTTGTAGATATATGTCTACCTGAATTATTGAAAATTTTGCAGAAATATTTTTGTATGCACTCAGGTGTTCTTCATCATTGCAGACACAACCAAGTGACCTCATGGCTAGGAATGTCTATATCAGCAGTGGCTGGAGTACCAACTACGCCTGAACCTTAACAGAGAAGGCCTAGCTACTGTTGTCTGTGCACTGCTAACCTCAAATTTAAATTATTGAAGTGCAAATTTGCCTATAGTCTCATCTTTTTGTAAATTTCCTAAATGCACACAGTCCTGAAAACATGCACACAATCTAGTACCTTTCTGATTCAAGAACTCTGTTGCAAAATTCAGAAAATTACAGAATCCTAAGAATAATAACACTTGTAATAAGCACACATATGTAAATGTTATAGATCAGTTTGTTCAGAATTCCCCAAAACCAATTCTCTCAAATATTCCACTTTTGATCTAATGCTAAAATGGGGAGAGAAGAAAGTAACCTCTGGTAATTTTCCTCTATCTTCCATCATTCTGCATGATAAAGGAGACAGCAAATTTCCCTGCAATTCACCCTGGCTTTTGACTAAGAGAGCTCCTTCAAGGATACATTCTACAGCTCATATGCAGCCTGATGACTGTCTATGGGCGCATTTGCACACTGAGCCCTGGGGGTGCACTCTTATTTGCCTGTGAATCATGTGAAATAAATCACTCAGAGAGTTCTAGGACTGTCAGATGCCTCACCTGACATCACAGGGCTCTCTATTGCCTTAAATGGTTGGAAGTAAGGAAAATAATGGCAGTAGTTGCAGTGCATGGAGGGAACCTCTGAGACTTTTGTTCCCTCCCCATTTACATCAGCTTCACCTACACCAGAGGAAGCTCTGGGTGCTCTAGGAAGCATGGGACTGTCAGTTGAGATACCTGACAGTCCCAGGCACCTCTGAGCAGTTTGTTCATGCGCATCCTTGTAAGAAAATAACAAGATGAAAAAAAAAAAACCTACCAGAAAATATTATATGATTATAGCAAAAGGAAAGTTATAATCTGGTCACTTTAACTGGTCCTTCATATAGCCATATTGTGATCCTTAATATCCTTTCTTTGACTTTATCTTCTTATGAAAGTCTCAAAACTGCATTAGTTAGCTTTTATTTTTCCATCTCAAATTACATTATTGTTTCCAATATTCTTCAAATATTAAAAGAGGTCATGTTTGAAAGTGCTGAATGTTAGGAATTGACGTACACAACTTTTAAGTCATCCTCCAGCTCATCTGAATCCTAAGATGGGACAAAGCCATTTATACAACTCTAATGATTTCTGCATTTTGCTGCTGGTAAAGAATTGAAAGGTGGCTGATTTGACTCTTCTCTTCAATCTTCCATCAATAAACAAAAGACAAGGCAGATTTGAAAGTTCATTTGGGAGTGTCATGTTTTTATAATTACATCTTGCCTTCAGGCATGTGAAATCCAGAGGGCTATGAGTACTGTTCTAGAGAGCTGGATTAGGCCAAGAAGTACACTCAAAACCCCGAGACATAAATTAATTTGTTTAAGGTCCCATACCTTAAATTGAGGATAGAAGGAAGGGAATTATGCGTACATGATCAAAGAAAAAGCTGTGTGAAATGTGGAATCATTCCACCAAATGCTACATTCCACGGTCCTTGTTTGTTCACCTAGAAGTGGAACAGTTTATAAAACAAATCATTATTTTTGCATAGAAAAGTCCTTTTCTTTTGTCATACTTTAGCAGAATCTTCAGAAGATGCTCATCTTGAACGTCACAACAACAATATCATAAGGAGGGCAAGGGAAGATGCCTGTGAATAGTACAATTGAAGTTCACAGTAAAACAAATTGTAATGGAAGTAAAGTTGCCTGAAAAATAATACTGCATTATGAAAATACAAAGCAGCAAAATGTTACCAAAGGATAACTTTTTTTAGAAAAGAAAAAAGGGGGGGAAAGAAAGAATTTATATTTTTTTCTCTCCTATGAAGAAAAATACCACCATGTTAGCTATAAAATGAAAATCAAGCCATCCTGTCTAGATGGCTTTAAGGTAGGGTTTGTCATACCCTGTTCAGCCTCCTCAGAAGAACAGCCACAGCATGGCATTGCAGGCATTGAAGGGTTAAGGCCAGTTCCAGGTGAGCAGCCAGACAGCTCTGATAATGAATCTACCAGCAGTGAGCCTAATCAAAGGCCCTCACCTCACCTGCTGAGGCAACAGAAGCAGCTGAGGTGCAGACCAGAGCGATTAGCTCAGCTGCACCGTGGGTGTGGCATTGACTCCTCTACTTAAGAACAAGCTCAGCTTGCTTGAGTTGCTGCAGACAATGTCTTTGCAGTGTCGTGTTATCTGAGCTTGAAATCCTGGACTCCTTGTGACCTGCTGACCCCTGCTGACTTTCTGGACTACTAGACCCCAGACTGGAACTGACCTCGAGAACAGCTGGAACCCTTGGGACTGAGTAAACTGCGCTAGTGTTTGCCTGTTGCCTGACCGGCCTGCGACGTGACAGGTTAGACAAATTTATGGATGACAGATGTATCAATGGCTACTAGAATGAATGCCTAGATGCATCTTTCAGGCTGGGGGAGGTGAAGTGGGGTACTTCTAAGGCCATTTGCTGGGATTCGAGAACAGGCAAAGGTTTGTCCTTATCTCTGCTTGAGATGCCTATGAGCATTTGTTGGGCCACTGTGTGCGACAGGATGCTGGACTAGATGGGCTGTGGCCTGATCCAGTAGGGCTTCTCTTAGATTCTTATAAATCTACAATATCACACACAAAGAACACTAAACTAGCAGGCAAGGGATGAAAGCAAGACAAAAATGTGTTCACAACTGAATATCACATTTAATGGTGTTATTTGAGGAGAACTATTAGACCAGGTTTCAATTCTCCCCTGAAATATTTTATTTCTTGGAAACTCTCCTTTGGCACATGAAGTGACTAATCTTTTATTTAAAAAAATTCTGTGGATTACAGATCTCTTTTCTTTAATAAATTTTGTTTGATCCTGTTTATAAAACTGCCATCAGCCTGGGGCTTCCTGGAGATACCCACCACCGTAGGTGTGGTTGCTTCCCATCATCTCTACAGAATCAAATAAGGTAACACTGTTAGTGCTAAATCAATCCTGAATCACAATTTCAAATTTCAAAAATGATGAAACTATTAATCTGATACAATTTTCATTTGCTTTAAGGCAAAGGAGCAAAAACGTTGGTTAAAGTATGTTACTATCTGATCTCACGGAATAACAAAACATAGTTTCATTTTAAAAAGAGCTTGTTTCACTATATCTTTACATGAGTCTTCAATCAATGACTTCATGAAACTAATCTGCATGCACAGTAGTGAAGCACAAAGGAAATCATGGGCCTTCAGTACTAAACAGACAGATTGTAAAGAATTTCCAAACGAAAGGAAATAGAAATAATTTTCACTTTAAAAAAAGGTATTCATTCAAAGACTAAACATTAAAAAAAGAAATAGTTTTCTTAGCTGTATATTATAACAAACTGATGTGTGAAAGTTCTACTATAATATGTCATGTTGTAGGCACACACTTGACCTATACTAAAGGTCCCTTGTGTTCTATAAAAATACTGACTTCCTAAGAAAGAAGTTGATGAAAAAGAACAGTAAATCATGGCACCTAAAATTTACATCTGTTTATTCAGTGAATGATGTCATATAGTTCACTGACCTTGTTTGATGGGGTTCAGATATACATGGCATTAAAAGAGCAACAAAAATACACTCAAATTTTGGATAAAAACAAAAAAGTTGGGGTGAAATCTAAGAAATGACCACTTAAGCCCCACCAAAATTGCTGGTGTTGCCAGACTGGAACATAACTCCCACTTATCCATCTCAGATGAGAAAGAATGAACTTTTTCTAAACAGAACACAATCCTTTTGAATTTTTTCACAGGTCATAAATAATTTCACCATTGCTCTCCCCCTCCACAAATTACTGTACAGCAGCTTTCACGTGTCTTTTGAACTGCAGTATACTCCTACAGCACTTGCCCAATGCCATAAGGAAAGATTGCCAGGTCTTATTATGCCTTATCCACTGGACATTTCTAGTATAAATATCTTTTAGATTTAGAATGGACCATAGCATCTTGGCCAGAAACTTTGACAAATTACAATTCCCAGAGGTCTTTGTGCTGGAATTTCAAGTTCAGTAACAATATTATAGCGCACACACATACTTTCAGGAAGGCAAATTTCAGAGATGGTGGGCAAGAGGAAATTTTATAATACATAACCTGAATTATTCTGTTGTAGTTGCATTTAGATCTTATTCTTTCCCGTAGATCACAAGTTGGTGATCATTTTCAACCTCTCTTCCCTCATAGTGAAATAATTTCATGAGGAAAATAAAGCTAGGAGGAGGTAAGCGTCTGAAAGTCACCTAGTTAGCTTCTAAGGGAAATTTGAACTCTGAATCCTGACATCTTAGTCTAAAATCCACTTGTATAAAATGCAACACGAGTTCATGGGTATGATAACACAGAACAGTTTGTGGTGGTCCCTTTACCAAGGAGTGCCTCATCTGCAAACATACTAAAAATAAGCACATCATACCATTTTGAAAATGAGCCTCCTATTGTATCACCTTCCATACCTCATGATGTTGCTTTCTGTGTCTCATGTTGTTGCCTTCCATCCTTGCCCCTCATTGGCTGCTACCAGCCCAATTTTCCATAACCTGATTGGTTGACAGCCATAGTGGGGGCTCAAATACCAACTCAAATTCTGACTCACCCCAAAAGTGATTATTTTGCATCCACCTTTTGATTCAAGGCAAATTGAAGAGAAGGGGATATTTGGATTCATTTGAATGTTGGCTTTGTGGGTGAATATAATGGCACACTATGGTCTGGAAGTACCATATGCATGATTATACTGGCCCAGACTAACCCCTCACTAGCTCTAAAGCTTGCGCAAGCCTTGGAGCCAGTCTCTGAAGGTTCCAAAGGACCATGAATGAAAGTTCCAATTTTCAGACCCCTCAGAGAACTCATTTTCAGTTTTGTGTTTTGCACACCATCAAAATTGGTCCCCAATAGTCCGGAACACAGAGGCACACCTTCTGAATGTCTCTGTGATTCAGATTAGCCCAGGCTGATACACCGGTAGTTCTTGTTAATCCAGATCACAGACTTCCTAGTATACCATCCTGATACTTTCTAGAGGTAAGTGCAGGAAGGTTCTGGTGTCTTAACAAAATTAAACATTCTAGAAAAGGGTGAAGTTCTCTTTTAAGAAACGCCACAAGGAACAGACCAAATATACTGCAAGACTTAAAAAAATGCTAACTCTCCAGTGCCACAACATCTCAGAACTGCTAGTGAAGGAAGAAAATGCCACACCCAACAGACATTATAACAAACTTCTGGTATTCTTCATTTCCACAATAATCAAGCCCCAGACCAAAGATTCTGTATCTGATTTGAAGATATTTGAGGCACCCTATAGACAGAAAAGGGAAAGCTGGATGCAATGGCAGATTGACCTTTGCCCCTTGCTGTCACCCATGAGACATGTATGAGGCTCCCCTGGCATGTAAACAACTTACCAGCTGTCTGACAAAGATGTCCAGCATAGCATTGGAAGGGATTTCCTAGAGCTCACCACATGCTAACTTTTTTTTTCATGGACGGAGCAAATTCCAGCAAGTCCTTTCTAATGTTATGTTTAATGACTTTGTTAAGCAGCCGGTAAATCATTTCCATACCAGTTCAGTCAAAATAATGCTGGAGCTCCTAGCACTAATTTACACTTAAGCAACTGATAGTTCATGAGGTCTACCGCAGGATAGTGTCAGGGTTATCTATGACCCAGTCACAGTTCCTATGTCTAGAAGAACCCTGACTTTATCTGATGTGAAGAGGCTTCTTTACATAGGTCAGATTAATGTAAAACATTAAAAGTATTATCTTCCTTTTTTCCCTCTCAAAAACAAGCAAGCAAAACAAAACTTTTACCTAGACCTGTCTGAAAGTATTGTCTGTAAAAAGCCACAAACTTTTCCTATTTATAACTGAATTCAGTGATTGGTCTTAAAATGGAGGTGAAATCCCAGTAATTGTACTTAAGAATGCTTAACTATCTGAATTGTGCCCTGCGTGAGCTTTGCCCATCTTGGAAAACCTCCTATAACAGAGTCTTATCTCTTAAACAGAAATATTAAATTAATGAGATTACAGTCAAAACCCCATTATCCAGATGTTCCAAGACATATACCATCTGATTCTAGCAGATGGCTATCAGAATACAGAGATATAGTTATCGGGGGGAATAGGATAGCCCCCTCTATCTCTGTCTAACCAAGGGCTTCATTTGTTTCCTTAATCATCACATGTTAAAGATGCATATAAGGTAAGGAAGAAAAAACAGTCTGTATAGAAACACATTATAATTATAAAGCAGACTAGTGAGAATTTGATGTTCAGGTAGCATAGAGTTGTATCATCCCATATAACCTTGTCATACACCAAATTTTTAAAAAGCAATTTTCTACCCAACCGTATCTTCTGTGATACTACTCAATGCACTAATATATTTCTCTGTCATTATATGCAGATCTAGTATTTCAGAAGTCCATTGATCTGGCCAACAGCTTCTGAGAAGCAATGAATAACTGCACAACCACAAAGTTAAACTGGAATTTTGCCACTGATGTCAATGCAATGTGCAATGAAGATTTCATTATTCCTGGCTTCTCTGTAAAAGAAAAATCTCAAACACAGTATCCACAGATCCTATTCTATTCTATTTCCAAGAAGATAGTCAATTGCATTTGCACCGTAGAGGAACCTTCAATTCATCAGTTTTCCTTTGCTCTCTATCTCTAATTTCCTATTTGTAGGGATGTACACAAATATTTGTAAGATTCAAAATACATATGAATGCTGGACAAATTCACGGATTTGAGTTCAAATGGAATGTTGGCACATTTGAAGACTGACATTTGAATTCAAATCAGATGTTTTGATTCATTCATATGAAGCTTCATATGGGATTTGTATGAAGTCCGTATGGGGTTCAATGCATTTCTATGGGATTTGACTCACCTCTGCACATTCTTCAATGTGCAGTGCATGGTCCTGTTTCTTTGAACACAGGAAATGGGAAGAGGTTACTTCCTGTGTTCAAAGAAACATCCACAGTCAGAAACATTGCAACCAGGGAATAATAGGTTAAGAATAGTGTCAGGCATTAATTGGCATTTGCTGCTTTAAGAAGAGTGAGGGCTTATAGCACTTTGTTACAGCACTGTTGGTAAGAGCATCCAGATCCTGCCAGCAAGGATCTTCAGCTTTTTTTCAGGATACTCCAGAGCTGTTTACAAGAGCCAAAGTTGATTGGCAAGGGAAAATTCCAGCCCCAAAGCCAAATACTGCAAGAAAATGGACTTTAAAAGGGAGACACCCCAAAAGATACCGTTTTATGGACAAAATATGATTTGTTCAGTTAGCCTTCCAAAGTCAGGTTCTAGTTCTCTAGTCTGTTATCAACTAAATCATAGTGGCAAGTTGTTGAGGAACTCTAAATTAAAGCTTGTGCAGTATGTTCAAAGACAAAAATGAGAAATCATGAAGTAAGAGAATCTTAAGGTCTCTCCAGACAGTGCAGATAAATGCTGGCTTGGTTTACAAAATACTGGCATTTCTCCCATATTGATTCAAAACAAGCTGTCAGAATGCACCAGGGAAAAGATTGGCCCTTGCACCTTTCCTTGGACTGAGACAAACACCAGACTGACCATAACAAAAATGGCATAGCAAAGAATACACCAATTAAGTAACTCCCAGATTATATTAACTCTGGGGTATGGTGACACCTTCACTTTAAACTTTCTTTAGTCCATCCACTGAAAGCCCACAAATAAAATTAATGGAAATGAGAAGATGCGAGTGTTGCTATCAGAAGATGGACTGAAGAAGGTTTAAGGTGAAGTTGTGACCAAGGCCCTAGACTTTCAGGGGGAAGGCTAGGAAAGGCCTTTCTGCTGACCCTAGACCCTGTATGATCAGATGCCAGCATTTTTCTTGGACCTGAAGGCTCCCTCAGAATCAGGCTATGATGTACTGCAATAGATTTCTGATCGGTCTGTATCCAGAAAGGGTTGTTGTTTTCGGAAACAGCCAGAACTGTAATCGCTGAAGCCAATTAGTCCTCAGCAGCAACAAAGATCCTAAAGTGTTCCCAACCTACATTTTCCAGAGAAGAGATTTCCTTACTTCTTAGATGCATTTAAGATGTACTGTATTTGGTTGAGGTTCGGTTATCCGTAAATCTGAACTAAACTTCTGGGGATTTGAAAGTTCAGTTTCTCCTCAACAGGATGGGATAGTAGCTTTATAATGAACAGCATGAAAGAAATCCTACCAATGTCTGGATATTTCATAGACATCACAGTGTGCCAATAATGCAAAGTACTACTGTAAGGTTTTCCCTTGTCAGCTGTATTCTAAAATAAATGTTCTCACAGAATTTATGAAGTAAACTGTCTTGCCAGAATACAAAATTTCTACTACTGAGCATTATACTAAGGGTATACTCAACTGTTGCTGCGTTTTCCCTCATACTCATCTAAAAGGAACATGTTTGTATGAACAAAACAAAAATAAGTCCTCTTTTAAGCTACTCTCTTTGCTTTGACAGAAAACTTGAGTTTTAAGCCAAGATTCCAGATTGTTTTTGTGAAAACACATCCACTTGTCGGAAAGTGTATATATAATGGATATGTGATAGCGGTAATGTGATTCTGAAGTAATCTCATGAGAAATGGATGCCTCTCAGGGGGCTGTATACTGTGGTGGGTAGTACACCCCAGTAGGAGAAAATTGGTATTCTAACAATATGGAGAAAGCCTTCGATTTGTACCTCACAAAAACACCAGTTCTCATTTATAATTCAGCTGTAATGTCCACATTTTTTTCCTTTTAGAAAAATGTTTTGCTTTCATAGGAAATGAAAGTGACAGCACTGAGAGTTCTTTCTGATTTCATATCAAATCTGAAGTTACAGTCATCATTTTACAATACTCACAGGTCAATAAAACCTGATGGAAATTGGAAGGTTCTGTTATCTGATAAATGGATGCATGTGGATCATACCATCCAATCCATGTTAAAATTGAACAGAATGTGTAACAATCATACCTTGAACAGGAAAGAAGTAAAATAAACTGTTGTCCTAAAGAATAGGCAGATAGATGGATCTAACCACACAGTATCTAGCTGAGCTTAAAAAGTTAAATATCATAGACATTCAGAGGATGCAGGAGTCTATTTGTATAGTTGATAATCACTTTTTCTTGAACAGCAGGATCAGATCTATTACATTTGCTCCTAATTCTATATTCCAATATGGAAAGAAGATTTTTAGTAACAGTGACGACCAGGTTTAAAGGTAAGTTAGGAGTAGGTAGTTTAGCTCCATGCCATCAGCTGTTTGATGGTTGAGGGGCATGGCTTACTAAAGTTCCAAGGATGGGTGAAGGTTTATTGGCTCATAACTCAAAACGTTAGCCACAGAATGCAAGTTCAAAAGTGATACTTTGTGATAAAATAACACGTCACGAATCTCAAGAACTTAGCGCCATATAACTTCTCTGAATGCTAAGAATGAACTGACTTTCTTTCACTAGTTTCACATATCTACTAAATCTCAGGACTCTCTATCACTCTTCCCTCAGAAGTAAATAAGAGTCTGGTTCCCACCTGCTAATTCCCTGGTGAGTTATCCCAGGCAAAGAACCCCACGCTCCAGTTACAGGTCCTTTTATAGTCTCTGCCCAAGCTGTCATCCAGTCCTGATTGGCTCTAGCATGGGGCTAGCTCTCCTCGTCCTTGGAACTTTAGTAAGCCACACCCCTCAACCATCAAACAGCTGATAGCGTGGAGCTAAACTACCTGGCTGACTGCATAAGCTAAATGCATAAGAACAAATGAAAGGGACAGAATGGCTATAAAGCATAAAATCAGATGTGGCTGGCACAAATGTGTTCAAATGGAGGCATCTTTCTCATCAACAGCTTCACCTGAAGTTCTTGACTTATGGTGCTGTTAATTTGGTGATGTCACTTAAAGCCCATGAACCAGTGCATGGCAGGGGAAAAACATCTGTTTGCACTCCCTTGTGCTGGACATCCATGCATAAAACAGAGACTGAAGCTCTGTGACTCTAAATATTGCTGACCTACAATCCCAGTAGTCCCACTCATTATCATTAATGACAAACAATGATGGTAGTTGTAGTTTAACAGAATTTGGAGGGCCCACACACAAACAATTCTTGATTTGTACAACAGAGATTCTTGTGTTTTAATCAAGCCATTAGGCACCCTTGGAGCTTGCACCGCTCAATTTCTGATGATTCTTAGATGAGGTTGGCCTCTAAACATGCATGTGCACTTCTTGAAGGCCTAGTTGAGCCTGGGAGGAAGGTATTATGGTAGCAGCAGCTGGATTTACAGGTAAGGTGGTTCAGCCAGGATGGGATGCAAGTCCAGGGGTGAGCAGATCAAGCCCTCATCAAACCTTCTACCAAGCTCCAATAAAGACTGGATATATTTATTTAGTGAGTGACGGGGCAGGTCCCTTTTCTTTCACCCATGAAAGTTTGAATTCCTATTAATTTGTACAAATTGTGGACACGATGAATATTATTTGCCCATATCTACCATTTATTTCCTCTTCCATGATCACATCCTTAATAATGAAAATGGATCAATACATTATAACATTTTCAGAGCTGTGATTATCTTCATTCAGGAAAGTTCTAATGGAGGAGGGAAAGTCTGGGGGGGGGTGGATATGAATTTAAAGATGTAAGCAATTGGAGCAGAACATGGACCAAATAAGGATTAAAATGAACATGTGATCATGGTCTCAGACCAGACCAGGGAGACATGACAATCTTTTTCTGGAACACCTGTGGACCTATAAAAAACTGGTCTAGCCATGTCCTGGTTTAGGCAGCCATTGGAACACCCTTCATCCCAATGTTGATGGATCACCCCAGGGAAAGGTGTGGGCCTTTCCCTTTTGTGTTAGGATGCAGAGGAGAAGGGCCTGAAGTGAACCAGGCCACACTGTGGATCAGTTTATAAGTGTGGAAAGACCTCATGGCCCCATTCCCATTACAAGCTTAAAACGGTTTTCCTAAACTGAAAGAAAAGAACTGGATGCAAGCACGAATTTGACTGATCCCATTACTTTCAACTTTAATTGTGTTCAATCCCAATTCTGAAACTGCTTGAAAACTTCATTTGGGAAAGAGTATTTTTTCTCCCCCCCTCCCCCACCCAGGGGACCATCCTGAGGTGACACGAGAGGGCAGTGCACGACCCCCTCCCTCCTTCCAGCGATGACAGGGACCAAGCGAGGGTTAGCCACCGCCATGCGGTCTCTCATTCTTCCGCCGCTGCCTCTGCCACTCTGGCACGTGCCCGCTGCAGACTCCCCTCCCTCACAGATGTGTGCACACCTGTGCAAGGAGAGTCACCTACCCATTGCCAGTCATGGTGCCCACCCCCTCTCTCTGACTGGGGTTCCTCCTGCTGCAAATTTTTTGCCATGACAATGGCGAGGATTTCCTAGAGTGCTATTGGGGAAGGGAAACCCTAAACACGCATTCTCATCCCTCTACAACTGTACCATTCCCACAGTAAGAAATGTAAACCGTTTCAAATATTAGAACTGGAGTGAGACTTGTTAAAATGAGTGTTTTATTTACAAAGCTTTGGGGCGCTTTAACACGCAAAAAGCCAACCTGACGTAGGGACTTTGAGGATCAAAACAGTTTCAAAACGGTTTTAAGCTTGTAATGGGAATGGCCTCCATGAGTGTTAGAGCAACAGTCTGCACAACAGAAGGTTAAAGGTTTATTCATACCTATAGTTTGCCAATCCGTGGCTTGTGTTTTTCCAATATAAATATAAATTATGGAAACTATGGGAACAAATATTATATTCAGTTTTAGAAATCAACTGTAAACAGGGACAGGGAGAAAGACAAGTAGAATGGAAGAGCCTAACCAAGCTATATCCTATTACCAGTGAAGATGCAGTTTTCTCATTTACATTCGTCCAAGGTTGGGATGTGGTAAATGCAGGCTCTTTTACAAAGTGAATATTATAGTGAGGCCGTAACATTTTATTAACATGAATTCATAAGGTGACCCTAGAGATTAACAATAAAGCACAAGTTTGTAATAGATAGCAAAGACAGCATTTTGTGTTGTCTCCCCAAATTGGGTTCAATTTGTTGAATCCTTGTTCAGTGGAGGCAGGAGAACATTTGCCTGTAATATCTCTTTTGTACCTCTTAAAAATAGCACTATCAGAATCACCTATAAATATGAGCTGTTTTTCCCCCCCACTAGACTGTGACTAATCTGAATTTGTACATGGTGCAGTCCCTTGAAACCAAAATATTCCATTCTCTCTTGTCTCCTTATCTATAAAAAAGGTGAACAGATTAAGCAAATTATGAACTATGAGGGGCCTCAATACTTTGCAAAATTGTAGAGCCAGGTTTTGGAAACCTTTTAATGTTCCATTTCCCAGAGGTGAAATGCCAGGCTCCATTCTCTTCTCTTTCAGTTGCCTCTGCCACTTCAAAATGTGTCTGGAAACAGCTCTGCAGATGGCCTCATATGTTTTACAGGAAATATTACTTAAACATTGGACAGGATCAAATTTCTCCTTTTAGGAATTACAAATCTGGATTTCATTTTCTCCTCCAAACCATGGGAAAAATGTTACTGTTTCAGATGTCACAAAGGAAGTATTTTTAAAAAGAGAGAGAGAAAAAAGAACACTTGTGTTACACAAAGACACTAGATAACTTAGGAAATGGTCCTCTATTTTAATGTAAAATAAAAACAAAATCAAAACAATAATTTGAGATCAGCTCTCTTCTACTAGATGGTAGAAGCTAGAAAAATATTGCACAGGATCTTAATTGTTATGTCTGTGAGGAGAAAACAGTAATACCTTCTATTTCAATTCAACAGACCATTACTTAACTTTCCAAGCATTTCCTTCATTAGGATGTTGATTCTGCTAATTTACAAGACTTGTTTAGGTTGAAGGTGGGGCTGGAAGAGCTCCATTGTCAACAAGAGAAGAAAAGCTGAGAGGAAGTAAAATACAGGCATAGTAGTAGCAAGTGATGCCAGGTTTACTGGTACTGACATTATGGCGTTTCTGCATGTGCTGCCAGAAAATGGATCTATAAGATCCGTTTTCCAGTGACACATTCTCAAAAAGAATCTGCCCCAAACATCCCCATGCACGGGGCAGCGGCAGGGCAGGATTAGAGAGGCTGCTGGTGCAGAAGCACCAGCACCCCCCCCAATCCGGCCTCTGGAGACCCTGCCCAGCTGTCAAACAGGGATGGCCCTCCCCTTGGCCTCCGCCATTGGTTCCTTTGGAGCCTGCATGGCACGGCCAGCAGCTGGCTTCCCCAGGTTCTGCTTTGCCCAAGAAGGGGCTATCACCCCTTCTCTTGCGAGGGGAAGCCATGGCCTACCCCTCTCCCCCGCCGTGGGTCCCGTGATTGTGATTGCCGCCATCCCTGGTCGCTGCTGGACAGATTCTGGCAGTGGGAGGTGTGGTGTCCATCACGCGTGTGTGCGTGCTCTGACCTCCCGAGGAAGCAGGCTGCCGGTTGTGCCATGCAGGCTCCGAAGGAGACAATGGCGCAGGCTGGTGGGCATATTCCAGCAATCGAGCACCTTCCCCTAGCTGCGGAAGCGTTTGCTTCCAAAACAGTTTCAGGGGAAAAGCCAGATGTAAAACCTAATTTTTCAGGTCTTACATCTGGGTAGGATTCTGACGGCAAAGCCAGTTTTGCACGCCAACCTGTGGACGTGGCATCCTCAAAGGGACCCTAATTCCATTCCCTTTGCAGAAGCCATGTCCTAATCCCTCCCCAAACGGGCTCTAATTCCATTTTTAGAGCCTGTGCGGAAAGGCCCTATGAGTTAATAAGCCTAATTTTCACATCATTAAGTTCTTAAGGCCTTGGTCACACAAAAACTTTGGAACAACCCCAGGTGATCAGCCCTACTGAAGCAATCCGCCACCAGGTATGTGTAGAAAGGTCCTCAATATGGCCCTGATACGTAGGATCATGCTACAACTGCAATAACTGAGGCAATACCCTCATAAATGTTGCTAAAGTGGAATGGCTCTCTGACAAAATAAAAAACAATATGGGCCCCTGGCATCCAAGAGATTGAGACAAAAAGCATGCACAAAGTATAATAGTAAACACACAAACACACACACAGAGCCTAGGAATCATCCAAATGTCTCTATTAGATTTTGTTTTCTTTTTGGCCCCCTGGCAACACCCCCCCCCCCAAGCTTGCTTCAGCATTCCTGGACCTCACGTTAGTGACCCCTGTTATGTATGTGCTGTTCACCTGAAAAAGAATTTCACTTATTTCAGCAAGACTTACTTTCAGATAACTAAATATATGACATAAATATAGTAGCCTCAGGGCTTGCTTTCCTTAGGGTCCCACTCTAAAACCATGAGGAAAACATTTCCTTCATTTGAAAATGATACTCTAGTCCTTTCCAAATGGAACTTTCTGAATGAAGTCACATTTGGTTGAGAATAACTAGCATTCCCTACAGTAAATTTCAAGCTATACTCTAGGCATTTCAATAACAAAAAAATTAAAAATTAAAAATTAAAAATCAGAGAAAAATATCTACTTTCTTTGCAGTTTTCTTTATATCTGTCAACTTTTTACCTCATACTGAGGATTCAATCTCATGGAAAATCTGGACTAAGTGATGAGAGGATTTTAAGAAATGATTCCAATAGGATCAACTCACAATCTTTAGATTTTGGGAACATTATGGAACACTGTAAAACTATTTGAAAATCCTGCATCATCCTTAGAAGAGCAGTGGACCCTGAAAAAAAACAATGTATTACAAACACAGCACATGAGTAGCCACAAAATTGGTCACTGGCCAGATCTTTTTTTAAAAAAAAAGTTTCTCCATTTATTTATTCAACACATTTCTATACACCATTCATTTATTTTAAAAACTCAAAGCTGTTTACAAAAGACAATTAAAAACAAGGGTAAAAGCACAAAGTGAATAAAAATGATCAAAACACATTAAGAATGCAGTGGGCCAGGGAAGAAATAAGCATTCATATAGTGAATGTCTGAGTAAAAAGATAAATTAATAGATGCCTAGCTGTAAGTGTAGGTGCCACATTAACAACAGAGAGAATGCCATTCCAAAGGTGCTACCTTAAAAGCCTGAGGGTATGATCAGATGCTGATTT
>JALMGA010000002.1:75046300-75138800 GCA_023333525.1 Aspidoscelis tigris stejnegeri | reverse complement strand
TACTGCCATCATGCAGCTACAGAGTGGTAATGAGAGCAACTAACAAGCCTGCTCTATATAGGGTCCTTCTGGATTATGCATTTGGCTTCCTGTCTACTGGACAGGAAAAGTGCAGAATCCACTAATGTGTACTAGTGTTCACAGCTGGGACTGCTAGTGCACGTTACACTAAGCCCCACATGCCCGTAAACTTACCTGTGTCTGGGCACAGGTATGATTGTCAGCAGGGCACCACCATTTTTATTGTGGAGACTGCCGCGACTGCGCATGCATCCGTACCATCGCCACAGTGAGGAGGAAACATGAAAGTGGAGGCAGGGATAACGGTACGTGAGTCTAGTGGTAGACTGCTCATCACATGGCTGATATCATGGGATATTTTACCAAAACACCTAACTTTACCTTATCTGGGTCCTCAAGAGTAGACATTTTCTGGTAATGACAACTTGTGGGAGGTGATGGGTAGGATCTACAGCTATTGGAAAAGCTCCCACTCTCAGTGAACATATTCTGTACCGGTAGCCATGTACCTGCCCTGCTGCAAGGAGCAGCAGCTTTTTCATTAGCTGCCTCATCACTCCCTCACCTCTTCCCCTTCCCCAGGAATGCCAGTCACCTTTACCCAAGGATGTAGCTACTTTTGGAGGCAGTAGGGGCTTGTCCTTTGGCTCCCTCAAGTGCTAGCTGCCGATGCCTCTCCCATTCCTTCCCCAAACCACACAAGAAGGCTGTTTTGGTGCCACATGGCAACTTCTGCCAACACACATCAGTGCAAGAGCAGCCTGCCATGCTTGCGCAGTCACTTGCTTATTACATGATACTTCAAGATAAGGCCCTGTGGTGAAGACCAGAGATGTGCACGAATCCAATTTTGGGATTCGATTTGATTCAAATCGAATATCCAGAAATTCAATATAATTTGAATATTTAAAAGTCGAATTGACCCAAATTCACTTTGAATTAAATAAATTTGAATCTATTTGTTTGAATTTTTGGTTCAAATTTGAACTTGTGAATGACACATCCGCACACAACTGTGTGCATCCTATAGTTATCCTGTATGCAAACCATTTTCATACCGTACAGATCCATACGAATGCATACGGATGCGAGAAAGATACATACAAGCAAGTACACATTGTGTACGAACCCATACACATATGAATCTCTTAATAATTCAAACGAATAGATTTGAAAATCTGAAATCCATTCAAATTTTTAAATTTGAATTTACGGACATTCAATTCGAATTCAAATGTCAAAATTCAGATGAATTTGATTGAATTTTGAATGTCTTCGAATATTCATGCACATCCCTAGTGAAGACCAGTAGGAAAACCTATGGGGTTGGAAAGGAAGCAAAAGCAGATCTCTGTTAGAGCGCAGCGCTACCCCACATTGTGCCCTGTTGCAGTCCATCCCACACCATGAGCCTGGAATAGAGAAAGAAAATAAAAAATGGCAGCACATTCTTCTCTTCTGTATCCACTCATTCTGGCTGGCAGCCTATATTCCGCTTGTCCTACAGCTACAAACCAGACTCATAACAGTCTATGTGAGGCAGTTTAGTCATGTGGTTATAATATTGGAAATAGTAGTTTCCTGGTTTGAGTCTGCACGAGGGATGTGCATGGATATTTGTAACACTTGTTATTTGTATGAATTTGGACGAACTTGGACATTTCAAATGTTACAACATTTGTATATTAACATTTGTACAAATATGAATGTTTTGGAACATTCATACAAATAGTTTGTACCTTCGTTAAACTGGGGATACGTATCGGATATGCATTGATGCACAAGTGTTGGTATAGGGTATGTATCTGATACATACATGTGTTGGTATGGAATATGTATCCAATATGTAAGCTTTGTATAAGATCCACATGCAGGATCTGTATGCATTCGTATCAAATAGAATCCTACCACACTCGAAGGGCATCTATTCGAACAAATACAAATTTCCTAACATTCAATTTGTTACAAATTAAATTCCAAAAAAACCATTCATAAATATCCCTAGTCCGCACTCCTCCACAAAGCCAGCTGAATGACTTTGAGCTAGTCACAGCTCTCTTTCTGAGTGCTCCCAGCCCTGCCTACTTCACAGGGTGACTGTTGTGGGGAGAAGAACAGGAATCTTTGTCCGCCACTTTTGAGTACCCTTAAAGGATGAGAAAAGTTGGTATAAAAGCCAATTTGTCTTCTTATATGTCACATTCTGGGCGAATCCCCACAGCAAGCTTATTTCACTTTTCCTAAACCGAAATAATAGAACCGGATGCAAACGTGAATTTGCCTGTTCCCATTGCTTTTAACTTAATCGCGTTGGATCCGGATTCTGAGGATCGTACGTGGGGTATGTTACTCAAGATGGGACTCAAGTGGCTACTTTTTAAAAGCTGCTTTTCGGGGCTGCCCTGCCTCTTCCTCCTGGCATAGATGCACCACCCATAAGGGACCCCTTCACCGAGCCTGGCTGGGTGGCTGCCGCTTCTATGGATGGAGGAGAAATGGCAGTGGGCAGCCAGCCAGCGATTCTTTTCCCTCCTCTCCCCATTGCTCAGGGCACACAGCAGCAGTGGCAACTAAAGCCCCTTTGCTTTAAACATTCACATTCAGCTGCTTTCCTCCCTTCCTTTCTCTTTCTAAAGTCAGAACTTTTGGAATTGCACAAAATTGCAACATTGTTATCAGGTTGAAGTGGTTCCATCGCTACAGTGTAGCGCTGCTGTTAAGGGTGGATTTTTAACATTGAAATCACTGTCTTTGGAAGCAAGCTATTGGGAGAGGGAAACCCTAAACATGGATTCTCATCCCTTAAAACGGTACTGTCCACACAGTAAAAAATGTAAAACGTTTCAAGCACACGATCTGGAGTGAGACCTGTTGAAATCAGGATTGAGATTCACCATGCTTTGGGGTGGTTTAACACGGGGAAAGGGTGTTAAGCCAAACTGCCGTGTGGACTCCGAGGACTGAAAACGTTTTGAATCCGACATAAGGTTGCCGTGAAGACACGACCTCTCTTTCTCAACTACTGTGTGGGCCAGAATAATCTTTTGAAAAGAGATTAAAACGGGGCCAAATTTGGGCACAACTACTGTTAGGTCAGCAACAGCAATCAAAACACAATTAGGACTTTTCAGCACTAGGCTTTATTCCAGATTATATCTGCATGTTCATTCAGTTTATGGCAAGTCAGGGTGGGATTTATCTAAAAGTACCTCCAAACATGCTTAAAGCTCCAAATTCTCTGCACAGCTGCTTCCCATCATCCTGACAGAATGAGCAATACTTGTCAGTATTCTCCCCTCAGCTTTCCCTGTTGCTATTGCACCGCCATTGCCAATTAATGGTCACATGACCATTTATGTGACTGTTGGGTACACAGCAGCTGCAAAGCTTTTTCCTGTGTCTGGAGGCACCCACAGTATGCACAAATCTGCAGATGGCAAGTTCCTTTTCCAGGATATGATTCAGAATAAGACTCAGTGCAGAATGGGTTCAGGGTTCAGGGAGAGGTAACATGCAGTCAAACTTCAAGGAGGCCCTATTTGTGGAAAAACACTAGATAGAGGAATCATATACGTAAACTGAGGAGAGAAGGGGAGGTGCCTCATGAATTCCATGTATTCACATTGGCTGAAAGGAAAGACTGGACCCACCCACCACAGCATGGTTCAGCCTCCTTTACCCATTCCCCTGCTCACACTGAGGAAGCGAAGATGTCCTGGAATGCCAGGATGGGCTGAGTCCTCTGAAAAAGGACAATCTAATAACTGAATAAAAATATCGTGAGTAACGTGACATGGGGATGACCTGAAGTCATCCTAAACAAAAGGAGTGACCAGGACTGGAGACAGGATTGTGGTCAGACAGGCTATCTTGGTTGGGATTATCATTAGGAGTAAAAAGGGGGGAAAGGTGCTGACTGGATTCCATCTTGGTGAGAAATGCTAATTGGCCAGCTAAACAATTCGCAAAACTGCTCTTCTAGGGCCTTTGAGTCATTTACAGTACAGGGTCGACTAGGTGGCCTTCAATAAGCCTGCCGTAATATTCTGTGAACCTTTCAATGATGTTTTGCAGTTTAGAATCCTTACTAAATCCCACAACAATGCTCTTAAGAAAAAAAAAAATCAATCTTGGAACCAAGGGAGAATTTTGCTATAAATGGGGGGGGGGGATTATTATGAAACAGCCCTGGTTTATGATGGATTTTTATTTTTCAGCAAAAATATAATTTTCCTAAACAAATAAGTACTCCTTGAAAGAAAAAAGGAATAATAGCTTGGAGTAAATGGCTAGGGGCTGTTGTGTTGCTGTTTTCCTAATGCTTTATGCAGAAGGAAGTTACAAGGATCGTGGGCTTTTTTATGTGTAATATTCTGATTGGCTTTAAAATTTCACTTACATAGCAGTGTTAAGTTCTTAAAATGCCCTAATGGCATGCTAAGCATTTCCTAAACTTCCTTGACTTTAACTGCAGATAGTAAAAGTTTTTTTTTTTCTTTATTGTCCAACCCCAGAGAATGGTGGAAAACCAGCATTTCCAAGAATGTAAATTCTAGCCTCAGCTAATTTTGATGACAGTGACTTCTCTTCTTTATGAGGTGCATAACGAGCCGGACCACAGTCTAGCCAAAAGCCATGACAAACTCCGAGCATGCCCTGGTGGCCTCAACTGCTTTCTGTACCTAATGCTTAAATGCAGACTGCCTCCAGTCAGAGCACATGAAGAACCACACTCTGGAAGAGACAAATGGCTCTTTTGTTTTACATTCTTTTTTTTAATTAGCCTTTTTTTTAATGACCTCAGTTAATATGTGTCAAAAGGTGCAAAACACAGCATGACTTCACTTTTAAAAGGGACCGTTTGCCTTTAATCTTGTAAGTAAAGCAAGTACCTCTTTAACTATCAACAGCAGCAATTATTACATTGTGCTTTATGCATTGTGGTTTTCTTGCTGTCTGATCTGCTAGTTAAATGTACATGCATCCATGATTGTAGACCTGAAGGCATAGGGCTGAAGCCTATGTGATGCTGTCTTTTGTCATTCCAAGGCTTCAATCCTATACAAAAGGGTCCCCCCCCCCAATTTACCAGCCTTCTCCAAAAGGTTCCACACAGCTTCTTCCTTGCATTTTACATCTTCAGCATCCATGCGAGGTGGATAAAACCGAGTGGCAGTGGGAGACCGGTATCTCCCCAATTGCTTTATTTGTGATGATATAGACTTCACCGTGAACTTATAATTACCTACTGATCTCTGATAGTCTCTCCTTGTTCTGTGTTTCATATGTTGCAACTAAAATTTAGAAATGACATCTGATTGATTTTTCTTGTTAGTAAACAAAATTTGTCGATGAAAAGAAAACAGAAAAGAAAAATATCTTGCCCTTTAGAGAATGCTGTTTGAGGATAGTAGCAGTGAATCTGGATCTCAGATGGATCACTTTGCCCATGAAAAGGGTAGAGGAATCTACAAATAGTTAAAGGACTCAAGGCTACGAGTTTATCTTATGCATGTCATTGACCTCATTGGAATCATATTAGAAATGCATTGTGTGGAATTAGAAAGACACACTTGTTCATGGGGCAAACACTGATTTCCCCTTCCCCTGTTTCATAATAATGATTAGGAGCCTTGCCTGTCATTTTATGTACAGACAAATAATCCAGCAGGGATTTCTGAGAGAGGAGCACATTAAGGACGTCTGCAATCTGAGAGCAAAGTTAGTTTAGGCAATGGTTTAGAATTCTTTCCAGGGTTTGTAAAACAAATGTGTTTCTGTGAGGCTGATTGTGACCACCTGCTATGCAGGGTGTTAAATAGGCTATCTCATTTCCATATGTGCATATGTAACTTAAGTTCTGAGATCTTCTAGGCTGTCCTTGAAAGGGCTGCCAAGCAATTGAAAGGCGTATATTCTATCAGAATGAGCATATTCCAGTAAAATCACCATTCCCTGCCCCAGGAGCAAAGCCATCAAGGGAGAGCAAAACTAAACAAAAACCTGAATGCAAACCGGTCTTAAATACTACAGCAGAGGACCCTTTCCCCCTGTATTAACTAGAATTAAGCATATTACATTTATATTACTATATTATATTATATTATATTATATTATATTATATTATATTATATTATATTATATTATATTATATTATATTATATTATATTATATTATATTATATTATATTATATTATATTATATTATATTATATACTCTCCCTCTTTTAGATTTTATTTTATCTAAAATGAAGGAATAAGGGCTTATAACCTTGGCCTGACTGAACCACTATAGATGAGTTTCACCACATGGTCTATATCCTGAAGCTGGAATGCCCCAGCTATTTCATTTTTGGGCTTCTTCTTAGAAGACACTGCCAATCTTGCTGAATCGTGCCAAACTGTGTGTTGATTCTGTAATGCAGACTAATTTCCACCAGTGAGTAGGATGAGGCTCCCAGAACAGTTTTCACTTTTGACTATGAATCTGCCGGGAGCTGAAACTCAGAAGCCAAAAGGATTAAAAGACAGAAAGAAAGACCCAATAAAATTCTGCATCCATTCCAAACACAGGATTGCTTCCAGCCTGGACTGAAACACAAATCTGAGACTGCCTTTCCATCGCTACTTGTAACTAATGGTAGGCGTTAGAACTAGAGGTGAAAAGCCTGCAGACTAATTCACAGAGTCACCTGGCCTCTTTAAAATATTGATTGGTTCCTGCAGTTAAGCAAGAGAAAATTGTCTACATACTGGATTTCATCTCTACAGGAGCCTATACCTCATACACTATCAAACACAGACACTTTCCAATAACATCAAGGCAGTGGACATGAACACACACACACACACATTACATGCAACTAAGAAAATAACAACAACAAAAAAGCCTTAGTTCTGAATATCACTCAACATGTCCAAAAGCAGCAGTCTTAATACTATATCACAGAAAAAGAAAAAGAAAGAAAAAAAGATGGCATTTTGGCATACAAGAAGTGCTGTGTAATGCAGAAAGGGCAATTTTTGTACTCATCTTATTTTGAGTCATTTAACTATTCTGCTCCAGACTGTCCCAGACCAAGCACTGCAGACTCCATTCACATTGCGAGGGTTTAAATGTTGTCTATCCCAGACCAACATCACAGCACCGCAAAGGTACCATAGCTGTTCCAGTCCTCACAATGGACTCCCAACCCAAGGCACCACACACTCCTTGTAACTGGTCCAATCCCTTGCATGTTGTGTCTAGCCCACTAGGATGGGGCTGAAGAGAACAGTCTTCAAACCTGACATGCATGCCTCCATGTCAGGTTTTCATAAATGATATCTGGAATCTTGCTTAAGCTTTGAAGATGGGGCTGCAGTATAGTTTCCTTTTTCCAGACCAGATGCAGAAACAGCAGTGCCTGGACAAGAACAGATGGTGTTGATATAGTTGTAGATCCCATCAAACAGGGGGCTTTCTCCACTTGGCCTCATAGTTTTCATGCAGTACACTCCCAGACAGAGATTCTGCACTTGAAGGGGCCATTTCACCACAGAAATGCCCCCTTCCATGCAGGAGCATATTGCATGCAAAGTACGCATGGAACATGATTTTGTGCTCCACACATAGACTTACCTTCACCAGAGATGGCCTGTTCCATCCCTGGTGCAGCCCATTTGCACCTCTATGATGTTGGGTGGGTCATCTGAGGTGCTGTGTAACGCTCTGGCACTTCAGATGACCTCAAATGCAAGTCTGCATGCACAGTGTGTCACCATTGTCCCAGTGATGGCAATGACACATGCGCATATGCACTGGCCTCCGGGAAAAAGATGGTGGCACCTAGACACACATCTGCAGCTCAGATAGGTCTGCAGATACATGGGGGAAGGATCGTGTGCACTAGCATTTCAAATGTGAATACTAGTGCACACTAGTGGAAGTGCACTAGTCCCGTCCCCTGGAAGGGATGGAAAGTGTAGAAAGGCCCCAGGTCTACAGCTAAGTTGAATAGAGACCTCTTGGTAAAGTTCTGAGCCAGAACAGCATTAAACTCACATGGATGAAGCATACTAAGAAGGCACTTAATAAATACTACTGACCAACTGCTGGTGGCCTAGATCAGATCAATCAAATGTATTTGTTCTTCTCCCACTCCCCAGGAGTTTCAGTGAAGAAATAATAACATGAAAGGCAGTATGGAAAAACAACAACCAATATGTGCTTTACAAGCATATTTCTGGTGGTGGGAGAATCATCTGTTGTGTTAATCAGAAAGTGGGTTCTACCATTAGCAGCAGTCTCTAGTGCTGCTCCTCAGTTTATGTTTGGTGAAATGATTATTAATCAACCCATCAAGTGAATGGACAAGGAGTCTTTTCTTCTGCAAGCAGCTTCTCTTTTTAAATAAAATCCTAGGGCCAGGAACCTTCAGTAAGTTTCTTTAATGCACAGGTAGCATTCTCTTTCTCCCCCCCCCCCCCTTGGTAAGAGACCCTGGAGTAGATCGACAACCAACTAACTGCTGCATGCCTATAATTGCTAGGGATCTCAAATAAAGGGGTGTCTGAAAAAGCCCCAATTGCATCCATAGTAGGCAAAAGAGGCCCCATTTTAGAAGGCTCTTGGCATATATTTTGGATAATATTTCTCTAATAATGTTTGTTCTGCTAAGACAAAATCCTAACCTTAACCCTTACTGACATACCGTCTTTTACATAGTTGCCACAAGTTGTTACGTAGTCTAGAACCACGCAGATCAAATCATTCTCACATGTGGCAAAACTGGGGCTTGCTGGGTGGTTGGGTTTGGGTAGAGAAGCCTAATAGTCCCTGTCTACCAATATAATCCAATGGGATCTTGCAGAAAATCAGGTTTGTGTGTGCAGGAAGACCACAGAGACCCAATGCACCAATACAGTTTTGAGCTATGCATCCGTTTGCACCACTTTGTAAAATGAGAGAAGTTACAATTTGCCAACTGTGTTATGGCAAAATTGTACTGACTGGAACCATCTGAAGCAAGGCTTGAGTGTAGTTATATTCCAGGTTGCAGGATTCAAATGCTTCCAAGGCAGCTTTTAAGTATCATTAAACTTTAGTGTGATTCTTTAAAATGAACAGTGTCAACATCTAAGTCATCTAAATCTTTCTTGCAGTCAACTGAGATTCTCGTCATATGCTGATTTCTTTCTCCTGGAATCTTTCTCATGGGGTAGAAAATAGGTGTTCCGAATACAAATCATAGGAGGAAAGGTTATGTTTTAGCTTTGCAAAAGTACCACAAAACCTTTAAAATTCAGTTTATATCCAGAGTCTATGATGGGCAAGTTCTGTCTGTAACATATGCCTCCTTTTCTCTCTTGCTGTGTTTAAATTCTTTCAGGGATGTGCACAAATTGGTTTTTTTTTGTTTTTTTCATTTGATTCATATCAAATTGAATGTAAGAAAATTCATATTTGTTTGAATAGATCCCCTTCGATATGTCTGTATTTGTACAAATTTGTACAAATATCTGATCTGATACATATCCAATACGTATCTGATACATATCCCGTAACATAGGTCCCTTCCATACTAGCGGATAAAAATCCACAGTCGTTAATTCACAGCTTACCTGGCTGCGAAGTTATGACATGTTGTCCCCACTCGAAACTGTAGTCTACAGCACCCTCCTCGGCAGCTGTGAGAGATCCATGGCATGCGGGATGTGGTGTGTGTCATGTGAGAGTGGGCATCCAATGGGAGCTGAGCTGCAGGCTCACCATTCATTGGCTGTTTCTCTCCATCCTGTCAGGACTGGTGGGAAACTCTGTAATTTCCTGGTACTGCGGAGTGAGTGTTGATCATTCCACAGCAGGTAAATCCACAGTAGCAGTGGCATAATGTGCCACCACTACAAAGTATCAGGCACCAGGTATGACACCCATGCACTGATTGCACATCTAAATGTGCAGTATTCCTCAGTCTGGACACACCCATATCTGCTCTAAAAGTGTCAAATCTGCCCTGAATCCACTTTGAATCCACTCTCAATCCATGTTGAATGCACTCTAGATCCATTGCAGATGTTACTGGCACAGCTGCTTTCCCACCTCCCCAGGTTCCGAAACATTTGTACAAAGGTTCTGAAACATTCATATGAATACGAATATCAATGTACAAATATTGTAACATTTGACTTGTATACAAAAGTCTGAATTTTTACAAATATTGAATGTTATGAATACTCGTGCACATCCTTAGATGCTCTTAAAAATCTGGCAAGTGTCTGTTTCCCCAATATATGATTTATATAGTGACAGATCACCTGTCACCTGCACTCTGTTAAGGAAATGCAGAAAGGACAAGAGAGGAGGTAATAAGAGAACTCATTCATCCACCACTTCATCCTCCCGTGTCAATGAAAAGTTTCTTAATGGTGCCGTGGTGGACAGCCACAGTCATAAAATACCATACGGCCATGGTACTACTGGTTTCACCAGCCAGTGCGGTCAGGGTCTCTCACTTTCTTCAGCTAGGAGAGATCTTGAACAGTAAGTTAAGAACTAGGAATTCAATATACAAAAGGGAGCCAAGACTTTCAAGCCAAGGTCCATTTCGTACTAACTTGTATTCTAGAATATATTCCAGAAAAAGGACCTGTTGTCCACATGTTAGCAGGGACTATGGCAGATCCTGCATCCAGTGGCACATCATCTGCACTGGACAGAATACAAACTAGGCTAGGATGGCCAAAATAGTATCTAGCCCAGGCTAGCAGAAGACCTTAACAATGAAGTCTGGACTGGCCCAGACCAGGATACCAGATCATGTCCCTGTGGTCCGAGATACCATAGGGGACCTTTTTGGTTGGCTAACCCCAAAAATGACCTGGCCAGAAAATCTGAAGGCCGGGAATGCAAGTTGCTGGCTTTCAGACCTCAGTGGTGCCGCCAAGGGTCCTTCAAAGGTAGAGTCCAGATGTAAGGTTGTAGCAGCTTGTTCCAAGTAGCTTGTTCTGGGACAGGGCACCCTGCTCTGTCAAATCTCTTTCTGAAGTGATATATGGAGTCCCTCCCTCCCTCCCTTCCTCATTTTTTATGGCCTGATTCACTGACTGATGTGGAGGAACTAGGTCACAGGAAGCAGAATGTTAGATTACCTCTGAAAGATACAGAGTTTTTTTTTCTCTTTTTTTAAACATATTCGAATCCTTTGCTGGGCATGCCGCAATTCAGAAGTTCTCTGGTTTGAGCAGAAGTGGCTATAGCTATAGCTATAGCTCAATTGCCAGGCACATGCTTAGTGTACTGGAGGTCAGTCAGGCTCAGGCCTATGACATCTCCAATTAGAGGATCTCCCAGGTAGCAGTGCTAGGAAAGACATCTGTCTGAGATTGCAGAGAGCTGCTGTCAGTCATGATAGAGCAAGTACTGGGCTAGCTAGATAGGCCTTTCATGTGGGTTTTGTGAAGAGAGAGGGATCTATATGTGTGTGTGCATGTGCATGCGTCTTTGTGTGGGAACACAAACAAACATACAAACTTTTTCTCCCTGAGTCTGCCTTGCCTCATTCTCTCTCTCTCTCACACACACACACACACAGATGTACATTGTTAACACACATTTGACATTTTCTATGATTCTTGAAAGAGCATCATTGAATTTATGTTTTTTATTCTCCATTCTTTCACTGAGTTTTTGACTACATTGAAATATCTGTAGTTATATGGTATAAAAATTCTAATAAATATAAACAAGTATAGAATTAAATTTTACAGAAGGAAGGGAACTTGGCTCCGTGTTTTATTTCTTCCACTTTTTCGGGTGGGAGTAGTTTATATATACTTATGCATTTTAAATATCCATCAGGAAAAAAAAGAACTGCATCATTATTTTATTTGAAAATGTATCTAAAAATAAAGTTATGTATTTTTAAAGAAAGGTCACCTTTCACCCCCTCCCCCTTGTAAAACTATATATTCTTAACTTTGGTGTGCCTGAATTATTACGGAAAGAAGTATAGTACAATAATAAAATTATCAAGTAAGCTTTTAACAAGCAGTCGTGTGCTTATAAATGAAATTTATTTAAGTGCCACTCAAAACATTGTAATTAAGAGGTACAGAACATATTACCAGATGGTTTCTATTTAGTATCTATTTTCTTTGGAGAACAAGGTGATTAGGAATAAGTACTAACTTGCAATAGAACACTAAAGTATTCTAAGGGCTTGATCCTGATCCTATTTTAAGCTTTTATGGCAAATGATTTTAAAAAGACAGAATCTGCATAGCATCATAAAGGGGCCATAGGAAGCAACAAACATGGCAATCTCATAGTCCTGCGTCCCACACTCCTACAGAGAGATGGGTAAAGCTGTGTCAGAAGTGTTTTCCCCCACAAGAGTAGGAGAAAGCACTCTGACAGCACTTCCTCCTACTCTGCAATGTTACTGCTCCATGTAGACCTAACTAAAAGCATGTCCTTTATGCCAGAAAGCATGGCTTTTACTCCAAAGGCATAAAAATGGCTGACTTATGCCCCCCCAAAAAAAAGTCCTGGGGAGAAGCACCAAAGTCAAAGAATGAATGCACCCCAGCTTTGATGCAGAAAGAAGGCTCCTAGGACCTGCTAGTCCAGTACATGATCATCCTAAAACACAGTATTTTATTTTATTCCAAATTATAATAAAAGGTTGGATGAATAAAATGTTATAGTGGCCCTGACTTCACTGGGTCTTATTCTGGATTATTCCAAAAAAGGACCTCCACCCACATGCTGATGTAGACTGTGGCAAGCCCTACCCATAGCCTGCTATAGTCTGCACCAGTATGAAGGTAGCAGGTCTCTATTCCAGGATATAATCTGGAATAAGGCCCAGTGTGGAAAGGATCATTCTTTTGTTTACCCAGCAACATAAAAACAAAATCAAGACAGTTGTCCCATCCTTCTCTGTGGTGGAATGACTATGTTTTAGATATCTAAGGTCCCTTCTGTACTTAGCACTGATCACTCAAGACAAATTCAATCAGCTAAACTACGTCAATAGAGCATCCTACCAAGGGCCTTTCCACCCTCACCTTTAAAACAGAATAGTGCAAGACCTAGGCCACTTCTGAACCTTCTCTGAAGAGAAAATCCACACCCCATGTTAGCACACTGAATCTTCATTGGGCACAGGGTAGCTCTTTCTAGGTGGCCAAAATGGATGCCTAAACTGGGATAGTGGTTATGGGTGGTACAGGGACTGGAACAGAACAAGAAGGTATATCTAGTTTAACAGGGAAATTCATTTCATTTGCACACTGATTTGTGCTGCTGAGATGGTTTCTGTGGGCTTCCTAGACCAGGAACATTAGTTCCTAATTGTCACAGCCCTTGCAGCAGCCCTCACACGAGTATTAGGGGTGGCATGGGACCTGACCCAGAACAGGCTATCCCAGTGCAGACACCCTGTTCTTGGACAGCTGGATCACTCAAGCACAGAACCCATTGAAGTCATTGCAGTCCAGTCCCGGCAAGTAGAACTACAAATACATGGCAACTGCTTAACTACAGGGGATGTAAGCAGATTACTTTCTACAGTTTATGATTTTCTGAGGTCTTCTAGTGGGACTGCAGATGACTTCCTCAGCCAGCAGAAGTGCAGATGGTCACTGGCTAGATGCTTCTGGGTAGGTTCTGGTGACGTGGCATAAGGATTAGGTGGCTTGTGGTGCACAATTTCATGCACCACTGCTAGTTCATGATTAGGCAGCATCTGGGAAGGCAGGGGGAACTTGTAGGCTGTAAGCGCCTCCTAAAGGTGCAGATGCGCCTACCTAGGTGTTGTCTAATCGTGACCTATGGGCCAAAGTGTAAATTGGCTGCAGGAGTCTCATGCTCTGAATCATACCCTGGCCTGTACAGATAGAGCATATGAGCAGTAGCTGAGGCCTCCCATATTCTACCTAAATGTGTGGAAGGAAGGACTTTAGTGCGTTTGGTGGTGTATAACACCAGCAAGTACAGAAAGCCCTATGGGCTCATCTCCATGGCAAGGAGATTGCGAGGTGAAAGCTATTTCGCCTCACAGGTGTCCACATGCAAAGCCCTAAATTGGGCTAAAAGAGGAACAAAACCCTCTAATTTGAAATACCCCCCCCCTTTATAACTGTACTCACCCTGAATTAGGGGGCAAGAGCAGGTTATAAAGGGGGCATGGAGACACTCACGAGTTACGAATGCAGCATTAGCAGGTGGGGCTTCGCTGTCCCTGCTGCTAATGCTGTGATAGCAACTGTCCCCCCTCACGCTAAAATCCTCACTAAAATCCTGTCATTTGCCTTGCATACTTCCTGGCTACAAGGCATACTTGTAGCCAGCAAGTATGCACAGCAAATGACAGGATTTTAGCATGGTGAAAGCTCATTGTCTCCCTTCTTTTCCACATGCCCCCATTCTTTTTGCAACCTTGACTATGCAGTGAGCTTCCACCACGGGCTGGAGGAGGGAGGGGGGAGGGGAGGAAGACCTTCCTCAGGAGGGATTCCCCCCTGTCTGTCCATGCATGCGTGCATGTGTGTGTGTGAAGGAGGGCTCAGGGACTGGAGAAGGGAGAAAGAGGGGGGAAGAAAGGAGGAAGACTGGCTGTGAAAGCCACAAAAGCTGCTGCTCTTTTAGACATTTTATCGGGGCTCTGACAGGGATTCCACCCTCTGTGTGTGTGTGTTTGTGGAAGAGGAAGAGAGAGAAAGTACCTTGCCAAGGGATATAAAGGTGAATATCACCACAAACATATGTGACTAGCACCAGTATATATATTTTTTGAAGTTTTGAGTGTTGAACAAAGTTTACCACAATAAAGTCACAAATATTGTGGCTCAAATTGTTGCTTCTAAGGCTCTGGTCACACATTCACTTTAAACCTGCTTCAACCCATCTTCAGGTTTGACTGCTCACATCTTTATATTTCTTATTTTATTTGTGGACTCTACACCCTCCATTTGGACTTTCCCGAATGGAAAGTCCATAAATAAAATGGATAGGGGGTGCAGTAAAAATATAAATAGTCCTCAATTGCACCCCACCCTCTCTCACACAGAAAAGCCACAAGGAATTTAGATTCTGACCAATCCTGATGGCAACTAAGGTGAAGTCTATTAAAACAAAGGAGGAGTAAATTGCTTTTGAGTCTCTGTACTTGACACCAGCAGGAAATTTGTTCCCTTTGCTGCAATAAGGTCCCAACAATGTGGTGAAGGTTTAGTCAACCTGCTTAGCAACACACATGTGTCCCGTGTATGAAGGCCTAGTGGTCCATAATCTTACTTCACATTTTATTCCAGCCAAAGGCAAATAAGCGCTTACTTCTCCACTGAATATAATTCAAGAATGTTTTGCGTCAGTTCTTACCTTTTCGGCGTCTGAATTCACCCACTGAGACCCAGTGGAAAGCAAGTTTTCACAAATCCACTATTTATAAGCTGGTAAAATGCTAATGAACAATTATTTGCTAACAGATGTGATTGCTTTGTGCAGTTTGGTACTTTTGCTTAAGTGCCTTTGGAAAGTGTGACTGATGTTTGGCTTTCATCAGATGCATCTGTATTTAAATGGTTAAAAGGTAGCAGTCTGCAAGAAAAGAATCATTTTGTCTCATACACAACCCAGAGGCCTAGCTGTCCCCTTGAACATCAGTGAGTTCAGCAAAAAAGATCTTTCAGATGCATGAAAGCCTCTCTGCAAGCCAAAGTGTGAGTTTTTCACTCTTTTTTTCTCGCCTTGCATAAATTCTGTTAGTAATCATGACACTTTATTATGTTACAAAGGAAGTTTTCTCTTTCTCGTGTGTGAGTGTGTGTAATAAAGAAATGTATTAAGTTTCCCATCTTTCCTGGAAATTACTGTTACCACCAATCTTATGTGGCTCTTTCAGAAGCAGGAGTTGCACCTCTGAGTGCATGATGTAATGTGGCAAGCAAGGCAGTATTTAATTATTGCACTGATGTGCTCCCATTCCCTCCAAAGAGTTTAAAGGGGGATATAGAGTTGTTTCCTTGCCTCCTGCTTAGATAGCTTAAGGCTGTGATGAAATGACCAACCCATGATCTCCCAATGAGTCCCATGAAACAAAGCCAATACTTGCATGGCACCTTTATGTCACCATGAATGTGTCATGAGGGTGCAGGGATCGCATGTCCTTGTTCTCTCAAGGTGCACTGGGTGTGTGCTGAATCAGTGGTTGTCCCCACATGCCAGTTGCCATGACACCATAAGCGCTTCTTACGGCGCTTGAGCAGCACAGCAGAAGAAGAGACTCTTTCTATGCTCATTGGTGACAGTCCTGCTGAAGTTACCTAACATAGAAGGCTGTTGTAAGGACAAAGGAAAACCAAGTATGTTGCCTCTGCTATGTAAAGCAAAATCTAAGAACAATAGGGAGCAATATTCAGTTGGGGGGTACCCCCTGAGACCCCTAAAGTCACCTTGAGTGGAAGGGAGGGGAGGGGAAGGTATCCTAACGTCAGAGCACAGATTTCTTACTCTGAACTAGCATTGTCCCTTGATTCAGTTAGCAGCGACCATCAGCAGACAACTATGAGATGAAATGAAGGACTGCTAATAATTGTGCAGTGCAGCCAGGCATCACGGAGAGGTGAAAATTGGTCCTACTATATAGGTGCCACTGCACTGACACCCTTCCAACAGCTGGTATTTCCAGTGCCATCTCCTCCTCTGGTGCTCAAAATGCAACTTGAATCTGTCCTGCAGGGCTGGCGGGGAGCCTACACTAATTCCAGGCAGCCCTAAAACTACGGGGCCCTTGGGAAAGGGTTGGGTATCTATCAGTCAGTCCCTTGGGACCTCTGAAGTTCAGAGGGCATGCACAGAGATCTTGTTAAGAGAGGTGCCATGTCTGCACCATACCTTCAACTCTGGGAACACAGAAGATGTCCTCCCAATGCCCAGCGGCTCAGTTAACTTTGGATTTGCTAGTACTAAACGCTGCATGCTGCAGGGCAGATTCAAGGAGTATTTCAAGCCATCCAGAGAGTGTCCCAGCTCGTAATTCCTAATGAAAGGCTTAATAGGGGGCATCTTTGATCTTAAATAATGATTTGTATGTGGAAATCCTACTCTTCCTGTCCCAGGCACAGTAGATCCTACTAAAATACTTCTCCCGTGTTTAAAATGTCAGTTCAGTAAGAAGTATAGGCTGGCGCACCTCTGTCTTCAAAACAAAAATATCCCCAAAAAATGAAGTTTCATTTTATAAATGAATTCCTGGCATCCATTTTTATTCCATACTATTATACTCAGTAGTCTTGACAGAAAAGGGAGCAGTTACACATAAGGCTGCCTTAAAACAGACTCTTCAAATCATGGGGGAAATTTTCTCAGGACTGGAAGCAACTCTGAGAAACTGCAGCAGAAAATGCTGTCTGGAACCTTATGCTGATCCTTTCAAATCAAGCTTAATTGAAACACATCATTTCCCACACAGGGATACTGGCCAGGTACTTTTTCCCAGGGCAGCTGGCAACTCTTTTGAGATGCAGGCACTTCAGCTTTTTCTTTTTTGCCGGCTGTAATTAATGCCACACTTGTAGGTCTCTGCTCCATAGTTTTGTAAGCTGTAGTTGTGACAGTGGAAAACAATCAGGCCTTGTGCTGCATGAAGAAAAATGGTCAGATTGATCTCTGGAGTAATTCTGCACTGGCTGGTATACTATGAGGTAAACGAGAAGGCTCCCTTCTGCAAGCTAGGGGGGGCTCCTAGGAAGCTTGCTGATGTGGTATACCAGTGAATGAGGAATAGCCCTTGGACAATGAGCTTCACAAACTTATTCAGACCAGTACTGATAAGCACTTGGATACTTTGCAAACAAAAATAGCTTTTAAATTGTGCCATACCTATTTTCACATTTTTCACCACTGCAACCAAATTTATACTGCAGAAATGAATCCTTCCCTGACATTGCAAATCAAAATCACATTCAAGAAGTGAAAATGCACATATTCCCCCTTCTTGAAATATTCATCAAGGAGTGTTAGCCCAGATTTCAATTAACATCATTTAATTGAATCATCCAAATTTTTGCTCTTTTTTTTAAACTGTAATATTTAATATTATAAATTCACAGGAATTAAGAATCAGGGGGAAAGGAAATATATAAGGGTTTTTGTTGTTGCTTTAATTATTTTAACCAATGAATTAGGTCAATCGGATATATCATTTCTCATTCTCTGCATGTCATTCACTTTGCATTGGCATGGACTGTAGATCTTTTCTGAAAATTCATCCTTTTCACTTAAAAAAAAAATACCAAGGACATTTCAATTAGCTGTCCTCATTCTTTCAAACTAAATTTAGTCCAGGCACATCAGTCTCTGACTTTTAAACTTCTTGTTTTTATACAATCCTTAACATCATTTAATAATATCTTTTAATTTTTAAGAAAAAAGAAGTTAGCTGTCACAGAGATTCTCTATCAGACAGGAGATATTAGTGTTCAGGTTTTTTTATCCGTCTGCACCATAGTAAGCTATAACTAGAATTTTGAAACCAAAATAAACCAGAAGTTATTTTTGCATTTAATGTAACTTAAAATATTTTTATCCATTCAAAAATCATTTTGGTGTTGAAATAGAACATTATCACAGCAACAAGCCCCTATAATTCAAAATGAATACATTTGGACACTTCATCAAACAGGAGCTGCCCACATGTCAGATAATATCAATTTCATATTTTATTTTATTTTATTTTAAAAAATACTTTTTAAGTGGCACAAAAATTAATTTCACATTTCATATCCTTCACCATGTGGTGACTGTTTTTCCTCCCACACATTTTTCATGACAATAATGGTGCAAATTGTCAATACTTAATCATATCAGCACACCCCTGCTTTCCAATCCGCACCTCCAGAGTGTACTAATTAAACAGCCTGCCAGATACTGCATCATCTTAGTAAACAAATGGAGCAAAATCCTTCCCTCCCTTATCTTGTCTGCTTTCCAAAATGTTACTGTGTCAAATTCTTCTCCCTATTCTTCTTTCTCTGGAAAACAGTTTCTTAAGCTCCAGGTTCTTGTTTCCTTTGCCTGCCTTTCACTTTTAAGCGAGCTGCAGCCACTGCAGATACAATAATGAAAGAGGTCATGGAGCACCAGTTGTGCATGAAAGATGCGAAAATTTACTGCAAATGAGACAAGAGCCGTAAATTCATTTTTATTCAAATTACTGTCACCATACATTACCACTTCTCCTGTAAACATTGTGCTTCAGACAGTGTGACAGCGTATTATTATTTGTGATATTATACTATTATTAAGCTATTAACATGTCACCTCTGCTTGAAACAATGACTCAGCTTGATACCGCATAATAGGACAAGTTAGAGAGACAAGCCGAGGTGACTGGAGGGGTTAGCTGTAAGAAGACAGGCCACGCAATGAATGACAGCTGGCACTTAAAGGTTAACGTTTATTCAAAAGAATGGCTCGACCATTTGTTGCTGTTATCATTGTAGGTATTAGCATTACTCGGCTAATATTCATTTTTTTCCAGCCATTCATTTTCTTTGCATTTATTATTTCACAAAATCTCTAGCCACTGTTTTGCAGAGAAGAAAATGCCTTCTTTAAAGGCAAAGCCAGCCAAGAAGCAAACATAGCGATGATGACAAGGTTAAATGTCTTTTTATAATACGTACATATATAGCGTGGCTTCATTCACAGCATATGGCTGGCTAATTGTTAGTACTGACGTTCTTAATAAAGGGAACTTCTGCTTTGTCCATTCAGGTGCTAAATATGAGAGATCAACCAGGCTCTTGCCATTCTGTTACGTGGCCTCTCCTACTTTTGACAGAAAAGCTGTAAGTTGTCCTATAGGTATTATTGCTAGATTCCCCGGGAGGTTGCTAATGATTAAAATTTTATGGTTTATAGGCTTCAAAGGCATTGACTGTAGCATTGCCACCCAAAGTTACTGTGGCATGCAGATCACAATGCATCATATGCTCTAATTTTACCTTGCGTAAGTGCTTGTGACAAATCCCCCCATGATAGCCCTGCTACTTAGTATTCTTTTTAAAAGTTCATTTGGTTCAGGGGAATATTCAACTCTCTTGTATAATCAACTCCAGTCAGTGTCAGCAGAGAAAGATGGGATAACTCTTCACTCAGCCTTGGGCCAAGCTCCTTGGAGCTCAAACGATTTATAGGATGATGCTTCTCGCCCCCTCTTGCCCCCCAAGACGAACATTTTCCCCCATTAAGCTTAAAGTCCATCGTAGATATCAACTGGTATATTTATGCAAAAATAATCTTGCTCTAGAGTTTACCAGGCAAACTAGATTGTACTTCAGCAGCACAAAAGCAGGATTTGGGAAAGTATGTTTGGGAGGGGCTGCACCACCTTCCATGACCCTCTGTAGCCACAAGGGGCCATGGAAGTTGTACCTGAAAAAGTAATGTGGTGTTTCAACACTGCTCAAATCAATAAGGAGGGGAGACAGGCTGACAGTGAGAGACAGAAAGAGAAAGTGACAGGGGGAGCCTGTGTATGCTCCATGCAATTCATAATCTGGCAAAACCTGGTCAAGCCAAACCACTCAAGATCAGGCCTGGAGTGATTTCTGGGAAGATTTATTTCTTTTCTTTCTTTAGAGATTCATGAGGAGATAAGGCCTGATGAAAGCTCAAAGCCTAGTGTGGGTTTAGTTTATCCACTGCCACTGGGGTATTTGGGGCTGTAATTCCCATTAGCCCAACTTGGAGCAGATAGGACCTGCAGCTCAGGGCCCCAGGTTAAGAGACCTACCTTAGAGGAATCCTCAGGGTCAGATAAAGGGACCGAGCCAGCAACACCTGCCTCCCTTTTTCTTCAACAGGGCTTACATTCCGGAAAACATTTTAAAGTACCTCCTAAATCGTTCCTTTTGCAGTCTCAAGAGTTCTACTACAGCTTAGCTGGTATTCGTTTCTCACTGCGTTTGAGTTTTCTAGTGCTTTGATGATGTTCCTTTTTTTTAAAAAAAGTGTTTTATTGAGTTTAACCATGTTTATGTAAATACTATTGCTTTCTATCTTTCTTTCTTAGCAGGTGTCTTGTGGGGAGGAAATCATTGTGAAAATCAAGTAAATATGAAGGATTTCAATAGCTTTGCTCAAAATTAGCTTGGAAAGTGCCCTGTGAGGTAGAACAAACAGAGAAGCATCAGCGTGTTATTAATGATACCTTTTTAAGCTTGCAAAAGAAAAGAAAAAGAAAAGGCAGTCACACAAGGTTTTAACACCTCAAAGGCTCCCATTTTTTTATGTGTAAGATACAATGAAAGCTACAATCCTTAACTATACTTCTTAGGCTCTCTGCTTAGAAGTGTCACTTTAGCAATATTCTAGGCTTGAAGAATACATCTTTGAAGTCTTGAAAGCTCAGATAATATGTACTATTTTGTTATCTTTGTCCTTAAACAGCCAAGTAGCTTAGAAATATGCAAATCTGCATAGCCAACAGGTCCCTGTTTAAATCTTTTGCAAAATTATAAACCCTGTTCTGCTGCTACATCTGTATGAAAGGAATGTCTCTGAGTCTTGATTGGAGAGTTCTCTTCTCTCTCTCTCTTGTTTTATTATTTCTTTCATCTCTCTTTATTTAGTACAGAATAACAGGCACCCATTACAGAAGGGGTACATTGCTTCTGGGAACTGACCCTCCTTGTAATCGACTTTCTCTGAAGACAAGAGATACTGTACTTCAAAACAGAGCTTAGTGATGTATCTGTCCTTTTCTATGTTTCCATAGCTAACCCTGTCTCCAAATGACACAGCTGCACTTTGAATAAAACCTCCCAGTTGTTGAAAACACCAAGCAGCCCTGCCATTGTTAAGCAACTTTTTGGATTTATTTATCACTCATTTCCCATATTTTTACAGAGGACTGAAATGTCTAGACTGCGAGGGTTCAAAATGATACGTTAACATTTTAAGGGCTATTAGTTATTGATAATCTGGGCATGCTGCACAGCCACTAGTGGAAATCACAAGGACAGTGAGCAAGGAATCAGTGTACACTAAACAATGGGAAGGCAAGATGGAAATATATGAGTGCCATCATTAAACTTTTTTTAAAAAAAGCTTTTATATGTTATAAATGTTATATGGGTTCCAGGCAAGATCTCCAGAGGGTTTCTGCTATCCCTGGATATTTAGTGCAAAGCACAGCTAGCAGGGAAAAAAAAACAAAAACCATGGCCCATACTTTTCTGCAAAATCTATTGTATTTTGTCCAAGACCTATCAGAAGAACACTGAAATAACAAATCTAATCACACAGATCCATTTTTTTCTCAACAAAAAAAATATAATTCACCTAAATGGATTAACGTGAGCCAGTTTGGTCTGGTGGTTAGGGAGCCGGACTCTCTCTGGGAATACCGGGTTTGATTCCACACTCCACCACGAAGCCAGCTGGAAGACCATGGGCTAGTCACAGCTCTCTTCTGAGCTCCCACAGCCCCACTTACATCACAGAGTATCTGTTGTGGGGAAAAGAATAGAAAGCTTTGTTAGCCACTCTGAGTCCCCTTAAATGGGTGAGAAAAGTGGGGTAGAAAAGCCAACTCTTCTTCTTCTAAATCCAACTAGCATAAACTGAAAAACAATGAATCGAGGTATACAAATTAGATCAAGATATGTAAAGTTTAGATGTCTAACTTCTCTACTTTCAGCATTATTCTTTTATGCCAGCTCAATGTGGATCAGCTGGCTTTCATGGAGAAAATACCATGAAAACTGAAGGAAGAGGTGATAGCCAAATGGTACTCCACCATGGATTCTTGCCATGGGAACCATGAACCTCTCATGAGTTATCTTTGCCATGATGTTAGGGAAATATTCAAGTTTTGAGACTTGTGCACATTGTCAGCAGTGAAAAAAGTTTTCAGCAGAAATAAATTTATCTCCCTCCCTTTGACCCAAGACTTCTAACTGTTCCCTATTACAAGTCTTCCATATTATGTGAAAAACCATGCAGAGATACTCGGGCTAAAGTAATAAAAACCAACATATGGAACTTTCACTAAACAGCTATCTTTTAGTATTTTTGGATTGTCCGGAATCATAACAGGGAGTCCTAAGGAAGTGGTTTGCATCCAACTACTGCAAATCTTGATCAGCATCAGTTACCTTACCTAATCACAGCCCTTTCTTCACTTATCTTTAATCAAGAATTAAGGGACACAGAGTCCCCTCCTGGGCTCCAGCAATCCTTATACTAGTATGGATCTGTGAGGCCTTGCTGGTCTGCTCTGCCTGCATTAAACAGAGCGTAATCCAGATCCGTGAGGTCCTGAACAGGAATACTGGTTTAAATGAACCTACCAATAGACCATCAGACTCTGGGCTACACCACAGAAGCAAACAGAAGGCATGCCTCCATGATAAGGACTTCCTTGGAACTCATTTTGGTGGTGCAGGAAAGTGTGTCACCAAAATGCATCCCACAGTGTCTCTTTGGATCCTCTTCATCCCAGCCTCAAAGCTCACAGACAGAATTGTTTCAGACTATGCCTTTCCTTGCACCTGGCAAAAAGTGCGAAAATGGTTCATGAATAATCATCGTTTTTAAGTGAAGATTACAATGTAGGGTAAAATTAGTTAGGGCTCTTCTAAAATCAGTCAGATTTTTGAGACATTTGAGCAAGACGATTATAGCCATATTTGATAGGTGCAGCATCTGAGCTTATCTTGCTCCTGTTCTGATCTTCTTGAGGTCTTGAATACAAGTTCCCCATCTTTATATGTACTCAGAAGATCTTGCAGGGGCTAGAAAAAGCCCTGGCAGGCCTGGAATCACATGGCAAGGCACAACTTGATGGCAGTCAACCAGGCTCTGAAAAGACCAGGAAGGATGGCACAGGAGCAAGAGCTCAGGTGTAATCTACAGAAGCCTTTTTAGGAGGACAGCCACTCCAAGAATCAGTGACTTGAAAGCAGATTAATTTAGATCCACATTCTGCTGCAAAGAGTTTTATAAGTGGCAATGTTTTTTTTATTATTATTTTAAATACACATCTGAAAAAAATGCACTATTTAAAATTATCATATAGGGTATGAGTTATCTATGGCTCAGAACACCAGTTCCAAGCCCAAGCATGAGGTGCAGTAAGTCCTATCCTTAAATATTTGTCAGCCAAGACATTTATAAAAGAATTCTGTCTCCTTTTACAATGGAGAAATAAAACATTTAGGACACACACACTTTTCTTCCTGCTGCATGAAACACATGGAAGACCTGCTTTTCATAATTTTGGAAACTGTTAAAAGCCTCTGAATAGGAGTAACCAAACTCCTTGCATTCTGGTATGAATGCTGTCTCTCATGTGTTCACCGCTGATTAGACTACATTATTTCTATGATCCTGTTGGGCTTCACACAAAGCATAGAGGCACTTGCCCTTATTTGAAACTAGCAGACACCAGGAGAATTTGCTGATTGCTAATGAGTAAGTGAAGGTTTTGTTGATATCATCTGGGACATTCTTGCTGTGGTCTGCTATTAAGATCTGGAGCTCTACATAACACACCATATTAAACAGGCAGTGATTTTATTATGGGATCAGTATAACTTCTCATGTCTGTTGTATTCCAAAAGCGTATGCTGAGACACCTTTTTCCCCCAGAATATGAAACATAATATCTTGGTTCAAGCTGCATTATTTAAAAAGGGGCAATGTGGTTCATAATGTTACATTTATGGCATACTCTTTAAGCCACTTGACCCATATAAATATTACTATAGAGTTGCCCTCAGTTATTAAATTCTTATTGCTTATAAAAGGGGCAGCAGGAAGTATACAATCTATAGAGTAAGGTGTGTTTTGATCTGAATGCTTTGGAGAGAGGAGGAAAGCTTGAAACAAATGTGTTTCAATTCTTTCCATATTCTCAAGGCAAGGAGTTTTGGGGGGGGTTTGGGGGGGTGCTTAAACTAACTAGCCTGCCAAACAGCAGTTATTCCTGTGAAATGCAGATACAGGGGTGTGGGGGGAAGCCACATCTTTTAAAACATGACTCACAAGAACTCTCACCTGGCTGGCTTCTAGTGGGGCTTGATAGATTTTGGGCCTCACATTCCATCCTGATTCAAAGGACGTTTTTGCAAGGAAAGTTCCTTTCAGTTTGCTCTATTGAGCTGCGACCTAACCAGCATCAGTGCCTTTGCTCTTTTTTTGTTTTGTTTTGTTTTCACCCCTGTCTAGAAAAGCAAAAATTCAGGGCCAATACTGGAGATGTAGCAAAGTATGTATATACATATAAAAAACAAGCTCTCATCTCCCTTTGCCTCTTGCGTGTACTAGAAATTTATGGAGCAACTGACCGTGTCTGTGACTTTGTTACACTCCTCTAAACTCGAGGGCTTTTCTTCCAAATGGGGATAGAGTTCTTCAAGCTGGCCTTGTTTCCACCTGGTTAGGCTAGCTGAGAATAAACCATACCCCAAGCTTTCTAGAAGCATCAATTTTAAAGCTGAGTATTCTAATATATTCCTTCCGCTTCTGCTTCAAAACATAGTTGATAGCACACACATTCTCTTCTCTTCTCTTCTCTTTTACCCACACGTGTGTGCACGTGCATTTATCTATCTGACAGAGGCTACAGCATATTAACATAGGTAATTTCACTTCAGAGTAGCTAGGGGCAGAACCTCCAGTCCTAGAGGTTAGCGCTGTCAAAGTGGGACCTTTTTCTTCCTGTCACTCCTTTCAGAGATGAAGGGAGAGATTTCCCTTAGCCTACAGCATTTAGCGTGGAAACGCTCCACCACAACATTTTGAAACTATAGAAATCATGAAGCCAGCCTGTGACCTTCCATTTCAGTGACAGTACAAGAATCCCTGGAGCAGCGGAGGCCTCCTCTGATATTTGGAAAAGTGTCATGTTTTCTTTACAGAGAAAACTGTCATATTGTTGTTGGCATAAAATACAACACTTCCTGGAGTTGTGATTTCCTTGTTTGCTACAAAATGTCACCTGAGCAACTGACATGTTTGTGTGTGTTTGTGTGTGTGTGTACAACATGTCCGTACGTGCACATGCATGTATGAATGAATGAAGGTGGTTCTAGTTTTTCATTTGTTTGTTTATTTGCTTAGAGCAACTCATTCTTTGTGACATTCAAATGAAGTAGCTCTTTATGCCCTAAGCCATACTGGAAAAGAGCAATTATAGAGTTGCCTCAAATTGCTCCAGAAGACTTGTGTGTGTGTGTATATCTGTCTGTCTGTCTGTTTGCCTGTGTTTGTGTGCGTGTAAATCCCAGATCTCTTCTAGAATTTCACTGATATGAGCTAAATATAGCTCTTGCATTATTTGTGACTTATTGATGTTCTGTAATAAAACAAAAATGAAACAAATACACCCATGTAAGCCTGCAAGCAATTATTCAAAAACAACTTCAAAATGTATTCTACTATTCATTTGGTAACTTAAGTGAGGTGCTAACCTGCTGTAGTGTCTGGCAGCAAAAGAAATTAGGCACTACTCCCACCCCGTATGTGTCCAAAATATTGATACGGCGATGGTCTGTCCTGCTTCCCTTCGTATTTTGGATTTGCTTAACAAGTTTTCCTAAAGTGAAACTAATCCTTTTTCTTAAGTCATGACACTAATATTTATTATTTTAGATTTCTATCCTGCCCTCTAACCTAAAGTTCAGAGCATGTCACAATAAAATGAGAATAAAAACCATGACTAAAATATATAAAAGCAGAGCTTAATTTGAATAAACTAGAAATTTTAATTCAGTTTCTGTATGAATGAATACCTACCAAGGGTTTCTCAAACTGTGAATGGACTGCAAAAAAATAAATAGGTGGTCCAAGCCAACACACCAGCAGATCCACACCATCTTTACACACTGAAGTTATGTTTTACAAATTGCCAATGCAACAGGTAGATGTGGATGGGATACCAAACCTTTGGGCCATGAATCACAAATATCTGGGATCCCGGTATTACAATAAGGGATTTTTTAAAAGGCTGAAAAGGTGTAGCTACAGTGGTTTTCCAAACAAGGGTGATTTTGCTCTTCCCTTCCCATCCACTGGATGGAAAAGGAGTGTAATCACCCAATGTTGGTGCTAGATAACTACAGTCCACGTCCTGTTGCATCTGTGACCAGTCTCAAGGCTGGTCCTCTTCAAGGCACCACCATTTGTTTGTGGCATCTCTGTAACTGCACAAGTATCAACGAGTCACAATGATGATGCTAACACTCTGTGCACGTGCAGTTGTGACTATGGTTGTCTGAGGTGCCAGCGTGCTTGCGCAGCATCTCAGGTGCACCTCAGGCAACCCTGGAATACCAGAAAGATGCAGATGCTCACCGCTGAACAGGACATGTAAGCAATTAGTAAGGTTAGTAAAGGTGTGGAGCACAATTTCCTGCTCCATACCTAATGCATGATAAGGTGTGCCTGGAGTCTGTAACAGACTCATCAAGGTACAGATGCTCTTCCCCAGAAGTCCCCTTATCATTTACTTAAGGCTGTAGTGCGAATAGGCCACAACTCCCATTTAGAGCAGCACCAAAAGTTTTGCTGATCAAATTTGTGTTATAAACTTAATCCAGAACAACACTTACTTAATCAGCATTATTCAGATAATCCAGAGTAAAGACAGACACATTTTATTCTGGATTATCCATGCTTTATTCCAGATTACTCAAATAATGCAGAATAAGTAAGTGCTGTCTAGGGCCCAGTTCCCATTGGCATTTTAAAATGGTTTAGAAATGGTTTGGATCCTCTTCATCTCCATTCCCAACCAGTTTCAGGGGTATGTTGAGGATTACTTGGCTAAAAAACAGAATAAACACCTATTTTTTCAGGTGTTTTTTTTTTTTCATGTTTGCTTTTAAAACGCTTCTTCTTTATTGCTGTGGGAACGCTACAGCAGTATTTGGGCAAATACATCATGAAACGGGTGGGCTTTCGGCCTGTGCAGGGATCAGCCCCTTGCCAGATATGTTAAAGTGGCAGATCCATATTCAGCAGAGAGGTAACAGTTCAGCCTGATAAGATGTAGCAATTCACCCACTCCACACTTCACACTGATAACAAAGTTTCATTTTTCACTTCCCCTCGCTTTCTCCCTGCCAGGAAGCACACACTAGAAGGCGCCTCTTTTGCCTTGCTGAGCCCTGGGAAGGAGAGAAGCACCTCCCCCTGCCCCATGCCCCACCGGTGACTTAGTGCATGCATGTGAAGCAAGCCAGGTGAGTGAGCATGCAGCTCTCTCTCTGCTGCCTCTTTTTCACTTTTCTGCATTTGCAGAAAAGTGAAAAAGCACCAGTCCTGAGTTTACTTGTGTGTGTGTGTGTGTGTATACACCAGCTGGTGCTGCTGGTGATGGGAAGGGGAGGGGAGGGGAGGAAGGGGTGTGTGTGTTTGTGTGTGCATGTGTATGTGTATGTGCAGGGCTGGCAGGACATCTTTTGCAAAAGCATGAGGGGAGGGGAGGGGAGAGGGGGTGCTGCAATTCCCCACCCTCCGCCACGTCATTGCGGGATCCAATCGGCAGGCAGGGGATGGGGTCCCAGCTGGCAAGAGGGGGGGAAGAAAATATTCCCTTTCCCTAATTTGATTCTGAACCTTTTTGGGTGGGGACAGCAGAGAGGTTGATAGCACAGACTCAGTCCCAGAGCAATTTGAGAAACAGCAGGGAAGGGGAGAAGAAATCACACAGGAAGTTACATGCCATCTTTCCCCTTTCTCTCTCTCCTTTTAATTTACAGAACAACAACAAACAAAGTTTCCCAGCCAAGTGAGAGGATTCTTGCAGCCTTTTTCTATTCTAGAAATTAATGGATGGTTTCCTCTCTTGATTGAGAGCAACAGCCACTGTCTGGGCAGCAATTCCCACAGATACCTTGGCTAGAGAATGAGGACTGGAGCACAGAACATGCATCTCTCCAAATTCACACAGCTCCCAAAGTGCTGTTGTTGTTTTAACAACAATAGCCTACAGAGCTACTCCCAATCTTTTTTGTTGCTGTTCCAAAAAGGCAGTGTATTTCCACTTCTTCGCTGTGACATGGGCATGCAGACTTGGGGTACATTTCACATTTGTGGTGTTATCCATCAAAGATCCTGATCCACTGTTATAAACAGTAACAAGTGTGGGATTCAATGTCCCCAGGGCTGCAGAAGGCCACTGATAATTTCTCTTGAACTGAAGTGCCAACAGCTCTAAGCCCAGGAATTTCAGTTCACCCTTGTGCCCTTACATACCAACCCGTTGTTGCTGTTGTTACTGTGTACTACCTAGTCATGGGTGCCTCCTGATTGACAGCAAGGGCACCCGCGTGGGCAACTCTATGCAATTTTCTTGGCAGAGAGATATAAAAGTGATTGGCCATTGCCTACTTCTAGGGAGAAGCTGGGGATTGAACTGGTGATCCTCTGCTTTTCATGCAGTGTGCTGTACTACTGAGCTACAGTCCCTCCTGTTGTCTTGATGGGGACAACTTATTCCTTCCAACTGTCAGGCATTGTTACTGTTTTATAATGCTCATTTTATATTTGGTTTTTAATGCTGTAACCTGCCCTGAGCCCTTTGGGTATAGGGCAGGTTACAAATCCAAATTAACTAATTAAATAAACCAATACATAATCTATCAGGTGCCACAGCTCAAGACTGCACTCCAATGTCCAGGGGCATGGGCATTTCCCTTTCAATAAAAGCAATCAGAGACGAAATCCCTAATTTAGAGAATGTAATGAAGTTGAACGGCAGGAAATGCAGTTTCAATATGTGTTACTTCATATTATTGCTGGGTACTACTGCATCGTGGCTGACTGCGTGGCATCTCTGTAGGCACCTCCTGTGTCAGTTTTCTTGGCTAGAGATACAGATATGGTTCGACATTGTCTACCTCTGGACAGAGGTTGAGGACCAAAAAGACAAAGCTCTGCCTCCCCGTACTTCATATTACCAAATGCTTAAATGGTAATGTGATTATTTCACCTACTTTAAACTGTTCCAAGTGCCTTGTCTTCATGTAGTGTGTTTTAGGTAAGAGATATCCATGCATGCTTGTATGTGGCATTATTAGAGAACTTTCTAGCCTCCAAGTATCTGCAAAACAAAGAAAAAGGTGTCTGGGTGCAAATGCATTTCCTACTAAGGCAAATATTGGCTTTGTACTTACTATTGAAAATCAAGAGTTTGGGCTTTGAAACAAGTGGCTAATTTGACAGGTAACATATTGGATTGTAAAATGAAAACAAGAGGTTGTCAGAATTAAAACAGAAGACTGCATTTTTGCTATTACAAATTTGGGGCATTTTGCTTTATAGGAATCATATGCTGTAAATAACAATGTGCCAACCCCCCTTTGAATATGAGAAATAAGAAAATTGCTATGCTAAGTGCTCAAAACTATCAGTATAACAGGATACCAACAGCTTTTGGAGACAAGAAATTTTTACAGCTGCTAGCCTGGATACAAGCAATCTAAATCCATCATATATGCAATCTAAATTCGTCATACCAAGGCAATGTAGAAAATTCTTTCCCCGTGTAGGTCTTTGCCTAGATTTTTGGCTGCAACAACTGTGCTTTCTTTGAATTGAAATTGGAAGGTGTTCAAGGGGAAAAATACACAGAAAATATACCAACTTCTTGTGCTATGAACAGACAGCACACTGCATCAGCAAGACATATTTATTCACAATTATAACATTTGCAGCAGAAGCCCATTTTTGAAATATGTTCACTTTAAAGTGGGAATATTTCAGAACTGCTGACTGTTCCAAAGGACAAATCTGATTTTTATATGCTTCTGTGACCTATTGTTCATATTTCAATATATTAACAAAACTAGCTATTTAATTAAGGGGTACGCTTGTGTTTAGGTGTAATAATTTCCGAATAGTAACTGTAGAATCCAGAAGCAGCATCTCCCAGTGCTAGTTTTCAAAGACAGCTTATGATACACCACATACCTCTGTTTTATAGTATGTCTATGTGCACAGAATGGAGTAGTCCTTGAGCTTTTGAATGCCACTGGTTGGGTTAGAGCTAGGTTCCCAATGGTGGTTTGCTTGAATTCTTTCTAATACTGTACCATGTGCTTTCAGTCATTCTTGAATTGCCTGTTACTGAAAGCTATGAGTGAAATAAATGCAATTTTTGTAGCTTCTGAGGCACAATTTTACCTATATATTTGAATGTGTGGCTGTTATGTGTCACTCAGTGAAATAATGACTTATCCAATAGTACTGTTAAAATCATGCAACTGCTTGGCTGCCTGTTAAGAGCCCCAGGGCTGAGCTCAGTGGGACTTTTTGAAGGGGGGCAGTTTTCCAAGTCATCCAAAGTTCTGAATTTATTGTACATAGACTGAAATAAATCTTGTCCTTCCTTTCCCATCACAAAGTTGTGCTTCCTTTATCTAGGTGCACTGATGACATTTCACTGCAACACTTTCCACAGGCTTGCAAAAATGGAAGGAACCCATGTAGAAGAAAGTTTACATAATATTTACACAATACAAGACCAAACATTGCCACAGTCTAACATAGAATTGTCTGAGGAAATCTGCAAAATCTATTTCTAAAGATTTTTTTTTAACCACAAGAATGCTTTATGATCTGCTCACTCTTTTTAAAGAAATGATTTTCTTAAATATATAAAGGGGGAAAGGTTGTATGTTTTGTTATGTTTCTTTCAAGTTTATATTTTAAAAATGCAATTACTTGCCTTGTACTAGTGGGACTTTAATTTCTTCCTTTATGATAATATATAGTTCTGAAATACCAAAGGTTTCTGGTTCTTTTCAGCTGTCACCTCAATTCAAAATCATGTTGTTTGGCAATATAAAATACAATAAATTTAACTTGACCTAAGTAGAGGTTTTGAAAACAGCTTTCAGAAACAATACCTTTCTATTTGGGGGAAAGAGTGTGAAATGCATACATCTCACACACCAACACTCTGCTTCCACGTTGTCCAAAAAACATAATTTTAAAAACATTTGTTCTGAAGTTCCTAGAAAGATTTTTTTTTTAAGGAAAAAGGCAGCCAGGCTTAGATTTGTGTTTCTGTAAAAATAATATAATACAAAGTCCTTGATCCGCGCCTTAATTCCCTATCTATTTACTCTTAAGTAGTGTCCTTAGTATTTGAAGAAGAAAAGCTTCATTTAGCTAACATGAATATGGAATCGTTATGTGTATAGTGTAACCTTTAGCCCAAATTACAGCTGACCTGCTATTTAGTGCTTGCAGGGCTTCTTTTTTTTTAACACCAAAGTAAACTTTCCTCTAACAGTTCCCATTTAATCAATTTATGTTTTGCAGGCTTTTGTAGATTGAGTCTTTTGTTAAGAAAGGACGTCTTGTTTCCAAAACACACTGGACTCAATCACTGGCATGATAGTGCCACCAAAAGGCAGGAAGAGAAATTAGCAACTCTATTCTGACCTTTACAAAGACAGCTAAGGTTATGCACATAACATTTGCTTGTTTACTTTGCAAAATCAACAACGAGTTGTAAACTCAGTGTTTGGTAAGCATCCTGATGCAACGAAAAAAGAAACATTTGCAAGAACAGGCAGTTGTTGGTATCATATATCTATACCTCCTGTTCTCCCACATAAAGGCTGCTATCTGCTTTGCTCTATATCTAACATGATGCAACTTTAATAACATTAGCCAAGACTGCTCAGAAAATCACAGCAGCTGCAGTAGAGGCAATAACCCCCTCCCTAAAACGAGGTGCTGCTTCTCCTCCAATGCCTCACCTAGTGAGCTGAGTATTGGCTTGTGTGTGAGAATAAGCAAATGAATCGATCGCGGCAGTAGGTTGATGGGTGCTGGTCATTTTGATGGATATGACTGTAAAAAAAAAGTCCAGATTGGTTCACAGTGGACCTCATACCATGTCAGCTAAAACCAAAGAGACACAGAAGTGACAGCTGTGGAGAGTACACTGCAGGCAGTCAATGGTTTCTGTGATTTATTGTTCCATCTGCCTTGCCGCTGTGAGGACAAGTTCCCCCCGATTTGGTTAAAATGAAAAGGACCTCAGAGAGCACAACGTGTTTTTTGAAAATGTGCAGAAACTATTTTTTTTAATTTCTTGATTTATGTCCCTTTTCCTCACCATAATGTTTGCGCCAATTGTTACCTAATAATGATAGCTGAGGGAGGGATGGTGAAAAGAAAAGATTCTTGGCTACTAAAGTCTCCCCAACTTATTCAGATTGAGGCAAAGGGAGAGGGGGAAGAAACTTCATTTGAAAAACATTCAGAATTTATTTTTTATAAATACTTCTCTTCTTGTATCAGTATTGTATATAGTAAAATTAGTTGAAACTTGTGGGAGGAGAAGGAAGGAAGGGAGGAAGGAAGGAATGTCAATTTGTGCATCAAATGCTGACAAACTCTTAACAAAAATATTGGAAAGAATCTGGACTGAAGAAGAAGAAAGTGTTCAGATTTACAAGATATCTTCTTTTATCCAGCACTCTAAGTTACACTAGTTTTAGACCATTTCTACACAAACCTTGCTTGGTTTAACTGTTCCATTCCAGCCTGTCCCAAACCAAGCACAGTAGGTTCTGTCCACACCATGAGGGCAGGGACACCATCTTTCCCAGACTAACACCATAGCTGTTCAGCAAAGCACAACTGAGTTTCCAGCCAAAACACCATCCACCCCTGCCAGCAACTAGCCCAGACCTCATCACCTATATATCATGTCTGGTGTGAAAGGGCAGGACTGCAGACAGTCTTTGAAGGTAGCATGGCTACCTCCATGTCACGGTTTCAGAAATGATCTTTAAGGCTGTCCTTGTTGTGGGCCTGGTGCAAAAAGATGGAACAAGATGGTTGGGATGGTTACAGACTGTTTCAAACAGCTTTACAGTTAATCTGGGATGGTTCATAGCAGTAGTCGAATGAGGAGGAAATATACTAGGCCATTACTTGGTCTGTTCTACTAAGCAAGTGAGAAAATAGCTTTACAGTGAAACAGCTTGAACTAACTGGGAAACGTTTTTCTAACATATATATACAAACCTTTGCTGTTTGGTGACTTGAAAAGGAACATTTTCCTTCATGTAGCTGATGCAGCTTATTACTTTACTAAAGAGAGGCACGGCATGACACTTCTGTCACCATAACATGAAAGCCTAATCAACACTTAAAGGTGTATCACAACACATATTCTCTCTCCCTAGGGAAACTAAAGTAGCAGTCAGAGAAACATTTGGACTTCTTCCACCTTTCCCATGAGAACTGAAGTATGCTATTGCTGAGAAATATGGTTAATGTTTTAATACATTTATGGGACATCAATAATAAATGAAGCATTATCCAGTTCTCTCTCAGAATAAAGTTTTAACAAATCTGAGCAAATTGAATGAATCTCATGGAGTGATGTATTGATAATTTGCTGCATGGATCACATGTTAGGAGGAAAATGGATTTAAAGGCCTCGGAGACCCTTTCAAAATCTTGCATATGTTATATAATTCACTACTTAAAATGGCATGAACTACTAATCTACAATAAGTTAAGTAAAGGCTCTTACTCTCTAAATCTCATAAATGTTTAATGCTGATCAGCAAATTTTCAGCAAATTTCCCATGAAAAGGCCTGTTGACTTGGATGGTGCATGGAAACTTCTGTTCTCTTTTCCCTTCATGCAGGGTCCCTGAAGCCTTGACCTCTCTGGCAAGAACTTCCTGGCTGAAGGTTTTGCTAGGCCTCACAGGTCCAACCTTGGTGTCAAAAGCCGGCCTGTCTCCTGTCTCAGGATGTTGGTTTTACCTCTCAAGTGTTTCCTGAATTTGTGAAAATACTTTTTGGGACTGGTTATCCATAGAGTTTAAATGCTCAAAAAATATTTATCTTTTTGAGAGAGTGAAAGAAGGAAAAAGGGCAAAATGAGAGAGAAAAAGAAAAGTGGGGGAGGAAATTGCAGTGGCTACTGTTGAGCAGGGTATGATCCCTGGAGACCAGTTCTACTTTTGGAACATGTTATTGTCAGACAGAGGTCAACATCTTTTACCTCTTTTTTCCATTATTCAAAATAAGTATTGATGTTATGTTTTAGCTATTTAAAAGCCAGCTGCCTTGCTCATTTCAGAGTTGTTGTTTTTTTTTCTTGGTACTATTGTATGTGGTAATAGCTGGCCTGTGTATCGTCTTTCACAAAATCTACCCTTTCAGGGTCTCAGTCTTCAAATGATATCAATCAAAATTTATGCAATTCAAAATCCATATGTATAGAGTCCCAGTTCACCTCATTTAATGATAATAGTAAACCACATGTTGTGTACATGTCTAAAACACTTTTCTGGCTCTTGACTGTATTAACCCTAGGGGCACTATGTTTTCATACAGCTTGCCCAACTGAGCAGCATAATATATTGATTAATACTTGGCAACAACTGAATTCTTGAATAGTAAAACTGGAACAAGGCAAGGATATACTAATAAAGCAAGAGGAGTGTCAATATTATTTGAGTACATATGCTAATATAAGCTGCTCTAGAAGAACAGAAGGCAGTCTAGATTTTTTAACAGCAACAAAGAAGCACAAAAAATGAAAGGAAACAAAATACCCACACGTGTTTTTTTCTTATTTTGTTTAGCATGATAACTTTATAAAGCAATCAGCATCACCTGCCCATACGTACTGTAAGTCTCTCCAACTCTGAATTTGCTACATCGCTTTTGGGAGGGGGGAAATTAACTACTGATATAACAATAAATTAAGAGTACAATGTGTCAATCGACGTGAATGAAAATGCCCACGTGTTCACATGTTATTGTTTGACCAGGAGTGCGACTAAACAATAAGATTTCTACTAAATAGAAGCTTGAATTTACTCATGGAATAACAGTTGCAAGGTGGATTCTCTTTTGTGGACAAATTGCTACGACGACATTTGGCAAAGCAGACGCTGAAACAGTTCCTCAATTTGCTTTGGCAAGTCTGGAAGATCGATCCCATTATGCATACTCCTGTATTCCAGAAATAAAGCAATGAATGGAACAGTCTCAGAAAACCGGGTTATAATTATGAATACTGTGATGTCATCAAGAAGACAAGGGAGAGCGAAGGAGACTATTTGGAATACTGCCTTTAATCTAAAATATACTTCATATTGAAAGGAAATTTGTAATTTCTGAATAGCAGAAATTGTTATTGCACAGCTATGATAAATAGGTTACCAATCCTTTTCCTTTTCTATCCCTTTTCTTCTCTCTCTTTTTTTTCCCCTGAAAGCAAAAAATACGTTTTGATTTCTGTCAGTGATTCAGGCCTTTTTTGCACAAAGGCAAATACTGAAAAATTAAACAATGTAATGTTTCAGATGGCTGGAATTTGTTCTTTAATATTGCAAGGTAGATCAGCAAGAACTAAATCTGGGTCTTCCTTTAATGCCATTCACATGACTCACAGCAAGGCAGGAAAGCTGTTGACAAATTAATACTTTAAGAAAATAAACTATGGTCATGTAGAACACAGAGCAACTTTATCCTGATTAATTTGTGTTGGAGTCGCTCCAGCTCTCATTGACAAAGTACTGCAGTTTGTACAAATGTAATTTCCTAATATTTACATGAGGAAAGCCTCAGCAGTTAAGCTTTTGCCTCCAGTGTGAGTTTTGTGGTTAGGAAAAAAGACAATAAAAATACAGAGAGCTAATTGTAAGCACATGGGGGGTGGGGGTGGAGAGAGATTTTTTTTTAAACTCTCTCTCCTTCACAACCCTATTAAAATGTGTTATTGTATAGTGTTCAAAAGGACCACAGTATATCAACCTCCACCTGGCAAAAATTTAAATAACACAGCACCTAGTGCTTACTAACAACTGCAATGCTGCAACTGAATGTGACACACTCAAAGCAAATCTTTATACAGACATACATATGCATATATACATATTTGTGTGTGTGTTCTCCAAAACGCGGACATAAATTCACAAGAACCTGCTTTTATCATACAGCTTTACGTCTTTCTAAAAGGGGGTATTAGACATTGGTACAATTGTACAATTTAATAAAATTGAAATGGGGGGAGATCTGCAATCATACTGTATTGCTTTGTTTTAAGAATATTTTAAAAAGTCCTTTAGTTTTAATGAGATCCTCCCCCTCCCCCATCAGTTTACACAATTTTCCAGATGCAAAATGAGCTTTTGGCTGTAAAATATTTTATCACATTGTCTTACAAAATAAAGATTAGATGTTTTCGTGCTCTCTCAACTGCACTGCAATTATTTTTTAGTGTTTGCAAATCATAATATAATTTAAAAACCATATTTTATACCTCATCTAAAATACTTTTATAGTTCTGGGATTAAGAAAAAAATCCTAACAACAACTACATCTATTTAACTCTGCTTTTAAGTGGTTTTAATATGTTTTGGTGTACTTCCCAGGTTAGAAAGAAAAGGAAGGAGAAAAAAGGCATCACTAAAAAGGCTTAGATGCTCTTGAAAACAAATCTCTCAAGCTGCATCTTTGCAAAAATCCCTATAATTTAATTCCCCTGACTAAAGAACCCAGAGAGCCTGAATGTAAAAATAGTAGCCTTGTCATTTCACATTCATTAACTGAAACTCAGAAATTAATAATGTAAAATATGCTTTTTAATTAGTCTTACATTCTGCCCAATGTACTTAAATGGGATCAGTGGCTCCCCAATGGTTTTTTTCTTAATAAAGTATTAGCCTGTGATGCACAGGGGTTGACAGGTATGATAAACTGGAAACTACTTTTCAAGGCATATGAATGATACCAAAATAGTATTCTCCATTTCAATGTAATTAACATCAGGGAGCAATATTATATGAAGAGAAGCCTGCAAGAATTTTATTTCAGGGTGTGTTTTTTTTAAATAGAAAAAAAACTTTCTTGTTATATGACTAGTTTGATGATTGCAGGCATGATTTTATAATTTAATTACCTTTGTTGAAAGCTGAGCTTTTGCTAATAGCTGGGCAACAGGATCATAAAGCAATCTTCAAGTGTATTGAAAAGAAAGAAAAATTTCCTTCGGTAACTTTACTTAATAATCCCCCCCTTTCTCTCTCATTTCTCTCTTTCTTTCGCTCTCTATCTCTCTCTCTCTAAAATGTAAATTCAAATTAGCTGTACTTTTTATTTTTTACTAGTATTATTATTAAGAAAAAAATCATTAAGTAAACTCACCTTACAGGCATAAAAGTCTAGAATAAGGATAAATTCTAAAAGTCTTTGAAAAATATATGAAAAATCACAAAAGGAAAAAGGAAGGGAATTATAAATAACTTTAAGCATAGCCCAATCAGAGGCAACCACTCCTATACTTTTGTCCCACATTTATATTGCTTCTTTGAAATACTATGAGGATAATAAAAAAATCAGTGATTGTTGAGTAGAATCCCCTATCTGTTCAAATGTCACTTGTGTTTACTTTACATTGTCTGCTGTTTCTAAGTAACTCTATCCCCAAATGAAGCACATTTTTTAAAATAAATGGAGCCATAGTTTCTGAAAAAACTGACAATGTCATTCCCCCATTCATTTTCATAATATAACTGTTATTATTAAGTAGGGCTTCATAATACTGATCTGCCATTAAACCACAAAGAGTTTGCTAAACACATCAAGGATAGTCCATATATGAGGTATGTAATTCATATAATAAGAGCCATTTCCTATATCTGATCATTTACAGTAAGATACCATTAGACTTAATTCCACTTTCATTGCTGTCCTTTAACTCTACCAGCTTTTTCCAATGCATGCCACGTTTCTAACATGCACTGACATTGCTACATGTTTTCACACTGTTCATCTGTTAACTTCTGTTGATAACCACACTGGGTAGCATGTTTGGAAACATAAAGTATTTGTGACACTAATGTACTGTGCTGCTTGCTAAATGCTTCTGCCGATGTATGTCTTTTAGCTGCATTCGTGATGATTAAACTTGGTACACTTTTTTTAGTGGATGGAAATTTTAAAAATTTCCTGAAGATATTGATAACTTCTTAATCCACTCCTAAAGTGGTATAAGTTCAAACGCAGGCAGTGGGGGTGGAACTGATAAAGCTTGTGGCTTGCTTTTTTTTTTATATGTATTTTTTAATTAGCAAATTATGAAAACCTGTCTCCTTGGTCGTTAGAACTGCTATTTGTTAATAGATCTAAAAAGGGAAATAAATACCCTGATACATCCACAGTATGTGCATATATCTCTTTGACCATGCCCATGGTCTTTTAGGAAAAAGGAAAATCTGCACTCAGGTAGGATTACTGAAAGCCTGAATCTTCCAAATAGGGGAAGCTTGTTTGTAAAGTAACAGTTATCTAGAGAACATCTCTTTCTACCCCCCCCAAAAAAAACTCATTTGCAATTTTTAAAAATGCCTCCTTCACTGTTTCTCTGAGTCCTAGTAGTTTTCACAACTGAAATCTTTATATGTAAATACATCTCTTTTCTTACAGTGGAAATGTGCATCTTCTGTACTCACCTACCAAATGTAAAACCTTTTATAAAATTTTCCAATCACATACAATAATTGTATTATTACCCCTGGGACTAGTTGACTTATCTGTCAATTTATTTATGTGTTTATGAATCAAGAAACACACATAATTGATGCATAGAAATATAATCTCTGCCACTTATAAAGTTCCACTGAACTTACACAGAGCCTGGGGATTCCCAAAAGTGTTACATTACATCTACAAAACCACCTGCAATTTACTGTTATGGCTGAAATATTCATTCTCTTATTAAAATATCATGGCTTCTTATAAGAGTATAATTCTGCAGCTTTAGAGCAACTTTCTGAGAACAGAAGTACGGCTCTTTAAGTTAGTGTGACATATTCAGAAATCAGAATCTTCTGGGATTGAACCCCTCAGTAAATACAATGATAATCTAAAATAGTTGTAGTGGAACTTCTCTTATATGTCTTGCTGATACCTGAATATGTACGAATTTGGAAATAATTTAATGTCTGCTCCCCTTTATATGCAAATGAGGTTAAACATATGAAATAGCTGGAGCATCCAGGTATCTGATTATCTGATGACTTATCTTTTTCTTAAGCAAACTTTCAATCTGCCCTCTAACATAACTTTAGTGTTAAAAGCATGGTTCTTATTCATTAAAAGAAAAATCTGAAAACTTGAATGATCCAAATATTTCAGTGCCTTATAGATACTTGAGGGCGCATATTGGCCTCTAAGATTTTTAAAACAAGACACCCTGTTAAGCTCCAGACCAAAACTGCAGAATTTCAAAATTCTCTAATACTGCTTCCTTCTCCTTTACCCAATCAATATTTAAGCAGCATTTCATGTTCACCTGTTTTCTTTCTAAAACAATACATGTTTAGATTTGTATTTTCCACATAAAGAGAAATGCTTTTGAAAAGTAGAAGTGGTCAGTAGCTACTGGTTTGTTAAAAAATGATGAAAAACCTTTACTTAAGCAAAAGATGTCTATTTGCATGCCGGTACTGCAAGCTAATTACCTAGTTAAAATATGCAATTGTTATTTTAAGGGAACGCCTTGTGCTTAAGTTGATAGAGATGCTGGTTTAACACAAAACTCATGACTGTGCATGCATAGCTACACACAAACATCCACAGACACACTAAGAATCAAGGAGACAGAACACTTCATACACAGCGTGTGCTTATTCTTTTGGAAGGATCAGCTACATTTCCTCTGCACTAGCCCCTTAATGGACAATCCAAGAAATGGCATTTGTACCGATGCCAGAGGGAATGCTTGTGTGCCAATTGGCTGAAGTTTTAACATGCTGCCGTGTCCAGAGACAAAGAAATAAAGGAACGCAGTACAAATTCATAGGACACAGGATGGTGATGAGGGAGAGAGCTTGATCCATTCTATACACGTTGTCCACGTTAATGCTGCCCAATCAATCACCCTTAAGTGCTATTCATCATTCAATCAGAAGAAGACAGAACATGTATGTTATTTAGACAAGTTTGAAATCATTTTAGGTTGCAAAAGGTTTGGAGAGCCTCTTCTGGAATCATCATGAAGAGAGAGGAAAATGTTCAGCAATTGTAACAACCCTTCATCTGTGAACCAGACTAATAGGCATGCGGTGGATACTCATGCAGCACATTCGCTCAGGGCTAAAATAAATAAAACGGTGCCATTGTAGAGCAGCTCCTACATAAATAATAAGTATATGAATAAGCCAGTATGGTTGTAGGATATTTTGGTTAATATAGTTATCTAAACTGACTAGGAATTTACACTCTGTCTGTGACATCAGAGGGGCTTCGCAGTTCTCACTGGCCTGCAGTTTATCTTCCCTTTATGTTTTCCTTTCTCTAAGCACAAAAAAAATCAAATACTTCTTAAAGAGACAACAGTTAAATATAAAGGGATCATGCAGTTACACACAGATCTCTCAGGTTGTACAAAGAGCATGTCCAAGGGAACTGTGTCACTTGGGTGGCATCAGCCCCTGGCAAAAGAAAACAGGATGGTCCCTCTTGTAAATGCAGACTGAGACCAAAGCCAGGCATAGAATGTGGTCATAAATGAACACCAAGCTCATCAGTCCAAAGCAAACCTCCTTTGCTCTTTGTGTCCCTTTCAAAGAACTTGGTTTGCAAAATTTTAAGAACTCCCCTCCTTCTCAGTCATTATGGGGAATGGGTAGGGAGCATGGAATCCAGCAATATCTGATAGACAAGATTGTTTCTCATATCTGTCCTTTTGTGGGGTGGCAGGAGAGGGCATTGTGGGTGTTAATGTTAAATTTAGGGTTTTATAATGGAATGGAGTCTTGGGAAATTGTCTCATACCTGACAATACTTTTCAATTGCAAGAAAGAATTGTTCTCAAGGGCATAAGTAGGTTGAAATGGACCCCAGCAAAAACAAAAAGAATAAAAACTGGTCCCCACAGATCTGCAGACTGATACCAAATGCATATACAGAATGCATTGATAAACATCAACAGCCAAGCAGATACTCCCAACTTCTCCCACCCTTGCTTCTTTGGGTTGCTCAATGGTTGCTATATCACTGTTTGTTTTGATCTACTCCTTGAGCCATATTATCTGGGAAGATTGGCTGAAGAACCAAATTTAGGGCATGGTTTGCTTAGCTCAGACACTAACCTAGTTGTGGCACAGTGGAGTTAGGGGTTCCTTTGTGGAGAAGTACCAACTCTCAAAGCATTTCTTTGGAGGCAAAAAAGACCTCACTGAAGGAAAGTTAGAAGGACTTTTAAAAGCACCTCCTCATGTGGACTTTTATCTGAATGGGGAAATAAATTACATGGGCCCATCCAGGGGATGGGTCAGATCAGGCAGCCCAAGGGAGGGAGGGCCAGAGCACTGTAATCTCACCTTCAGGGACTTCCTTCTCAGCTTGCCTTGTTGTGACAAGAATGCAGCGCAAATTTTGCTCTTTTCCACTGTTATCTCCTGTTTTGGACAGTTTTCATCATTTCTTCTCTTTCTCCCAAGCTTTCTCCATTTTTGCTTCATATGGAATGCCCTAACCTGCCTTAGTGAGCTGCTAAAAGAACACTGAGCTGTCGTCCCCATGGTGAGGATAGTGCAAGGCACATGTGAGTCCACCTCACAAAATTCCTATGCAAAGCCCTAATTTGGGCTACATGAGGGACAAAATCCTCCAAATCAAAGTAAAAAAAAAACCCACTTGATAACTGTTCTCACTCCGAATTACAGGGCAAGAATGGGTTATCCTGGGGGCATGGGGACACTCCCAGGTTACAGTCGCAGCATTAGCAGGTGGGGTTTGCTGTCCCTGCCACTAATGCTGGGATCACAACTGTCCCCCTTACCTGAGACCTTCATCACCCAGGTAAGCCTGACAGCTGCTCTGCAATCAGCTGAGCAACTGTCAGGGGGTTATAGCAGCTCTCATGTGCACAAGCAGAGCTCCTCTAATGATTAAAAGAGAGATGCGAGCACAGAGCTAATTAATATGCACCTCTTTCCAAGGCTGGAGGTAACGGGCAGCTCCCAGTGTTTGCAGTAAATCAACCCCTTAACTGGGCGATTAAGCACTCAGGTAAGGGGGTAGAGAAAACAGTGGCATCCCAATGCAGGGGTTTGCCACGGTTAACATGGGGATGGGCGGGTTCGCCTTGAACCGCCCTGCCCTCCATTGCCATGGGGACTCTGTAATGCGAATTAAGATTCAGATTAAGGCTGCCCTGAAGCCACAGCGCATCAAGACCAGCGCCATGGGGATGCACCCTAAAGTAACACACATCGGGTCCATATGGTTTGTAGGATTAAGCTTCCTACTTCATAAAGGCCATGAGGTGGCCTGTGTGTCACTTTTAATTCAGAAAACTAAATTTATACAAATCTTACCAGTTAATGCTGCTTCCTCTGATAATCCTGCTTTTCACATGCAATTTCTATTTTTTTTTTCATTTCAAAATGAAAATAGAGTAAAAGAATACAGTTGCACTGTGAAGAAGTTGTTGGCCCAGTAGGATGAGACAGTCATCCAGCCATCATGTATTCTTGGAAAGGAACCACATAACCTCTCAAGATTGCCAGACTCAGGTGTGCCGGTCATATATCTGTGAGAGCTGCAGAGTCCACCTAGGACACAAGATCCACATGATCCTCTGTCCTGGGAGCTAGAGATGTGCATGAATGGGTTTGGGTTTTTGTTTTTTTGTTTTTTGGACATTCTATTTGTATCAAATTGAATACCCAAAAATCCAATTTGATTCGAATGTTTTAAATTTGAATTTAACAAGATTCAGGTCAATTTTTTTATTCTAATCTGTACATGTGAATGTCGACAACATTCACATGTGCACGTACGCCTCTTCCCCACATTCATACAGAACCATACACATCCGTACACATCGGCATGCATCCCATAGTTATCCAATATAAAACCCGTTTTTGTCTGGTATGGATCCATACAAATGCGCGCAGATGCAGGAAAGATGCAGATTTTCAAGTACCCATTGTTTACAAACCTGTACACATACAAATGTCCAGAAAATTTGGATGTATAGATCCAAATTTCATTTTGAATGTTTACATTTGAATTTCAGGACATTCAATTCAAGTTCGAGTGTCGAAATTGGATACATTTGATCAGATTTCGAATGCCTGTGAATATTTTTGCACATCCCTACTGGGAGCACTTACCTTGCACCCTTAGTGCTTGATGCTAGGAAGGTAGACCATTACAGAGAGCTCTGACAGCAGTCTGCAGCAGTATACCAGGTTGTGCTTCCAGACTTATTTGGCCTAGTGCACTCTTCATCATTAGCACAGAAGATGGCCAGCTTCCGCAGCCACTTCCTGCGCTCATTGAAATGGCCTGGACAGGAACACTAAATCAGGGAACAACAGTTCCCCAATTCAGTGCGCTCTTTGCCCGTAGCATCAGCAGCTGTGAGAACAGCACATTGCAACCACTTTGAGCACTTTGCCATCAAATGAATATCGCACATGGAGCAATCTTCGGTTATATCACAGATCCCACTGTTGTACCTAACCTATCCCTCTGTTAAGCAAAGTGAGAAGATTGGTGTGTGAGGACCAGAAAAATAGAACATTCCCTCCAGATGTTGTGGGATCATGAGCCTCAGTCAGGAATGATGGAAGTTAGAATCTATCTAGAAGAAATATATGGGTTCTAGATTAGTGTTCCTATATATTCAACAACTTTGTGAAAGAGGGAATTTTAGCAAGTATAGTTTGTAGCACAGGTAATATTTGTTGAAATTTCAGCTACTATACAACCACCAGAGACAGAGGAACCATGACCCAGATTCAATATGGGAAATCTAGGGTTTTTTTAACAGACACAGATCCCACTCTGACATTTTAGATAATGGTAGCTATTATTTTCTTATGGAAGTGCTTTAATAATGTAGAAATTTGGTTTTGTGTTAAACATAATGGAAACAGCAATAACAACACATCATAGATGTAACATTACAGGAAAATATTATATGCCCATTGCTAGCACCAAACAGGGCAAGTTTGCTTAGCTAATGAAGACTGCAGTCTCATGCATATTTGTTTAGAAGTAAGCTGGTTTGACCTCAATGGAACATGTTTGCAGGTGAGAGTAAATAATTATCTATCCTCATGATTGATCTGATAGCAAAACACATTTTGAATTTTTTTACTGCCCACGTTTATAACAAAGCATGAAATTCTCCAGAATCCTAATTCAGATATTTCCAAAAATGGACAGCAGATGGGGCTACAAAAATCATCAAATAAAAAGTAATGGGAAGCAACCTATTTCCATTTGAAAAAGCAATTCATTTAAAAAAAATAAATAGGATTCTTCTTTTCTGTTTTAAGACATCAATGAATCTGTTCGTAATGGGCTTTTGTAAACTGATTATCCTTGATAATCTCATTAGTTGAAATTATCTTGCTTTTCTAACATGGTAGATTTTTAAATACCTTTTATTTCAGATCCCTCTGGGCATGTTGCAGTGCAATTTACTATTAAGCAACATAATTATCTATCTCAAACCTAAGTGCTTAGGAGTTAAAAGAATCAGGACATAACTATGGAAACTGCAGGGGGGGAGGGATGACCTCACATTCTGTCTTTGAAAACAGGAAAGAAAAGTTTAAAGATGCATCCTACTTTCAATAAGAAAATAATTGTTAAATTCCCCCCCCCCTTTTTTTTTTAAGGGGATGATCTATCTATCTATCTGCCTGGTTGAGGTGACACACCAAAATATTCTCACATTTGTTTGGAAGTCAGCCTGTTCCAGTCAGCTTGATGCAACTTACTTTTTGGCAAATCTTCACAAACTGTTTTAGAGGCAATTAAAAAATGCTGTTTAAAAATGCCTAAGTATCCAAGCTCTACGATAATAAGTAACCAATAAGTTTACATCCTTTTCCTGTACCTAGCACTTATACCTGTTTTTTATATATGCTAACTAGATTAATAAGAGTGGAAGGGCGCTAATATCTGAAGGTTGTATTACAATTTAGCCCCTCCTAAAATTATGACTAGACAGTCATCTGAATGTCTCTTGAATGAAGTTGCCACACAGAATCCAAGGCTGCAACAAGACACCATAAAATGGACGCCCTTAGGGCAAATTTGAGGCTCAAGGGACAGACAGAAAATTTCATCATCCCCTCAGGTAAGAAATTCCATAAACCAATGACTTACTACATGAAGAAAAACAACCCTTTCCCTTATCTAACTTTCCTGCCCAGCAGCATCGTGATTTTATAAATTTCAATCAGGTCCCCTCTTAAACACTACTGAACATGCCTAGATATTGCAACAGCCTGATCTCAGAGAAAAGGTGATTCAGCTGATCTATAATCATGCAAGGTAAATGCAGAAATGTACTTTGTTGAGAAATTTTGTCAAAAGCCTTCTGAAAGTCCTGATAGACAATATGAACTGGATCACAATTATCTACATGCTTATTGACATTTCCAAAAAATTATGGAAAGTCAACAAGGTACAATTTACCCTTGTGGAAGCCATGCTGATTTTATCTCAGCAGTGCTCTTTTCCTCCATTTATGCCCTATTTTGTCTTTAGTAATGGTTTCCATCACCTTATCTGGTACTGATGTTAAGCTGACTGGTCTGTAATAACCTGGAGCAGCCCTGGTTCATGTCTTTGAAGACTGGTTTAACTGGCCACCTTCCAGTCTTCAGTCCAAGGCTGGAATACCAGTAGACCAGAAACAGGATTACTGGCAGTCCAGGACCCTCAGGAATTGAACAGGGAGGTATGCAGACAGGGGCATGCCTCCCTCTAATAGTTTAGTAGAGAGACTCATTTTGGTGGCATTCCTGGCCATTGGAGATGTTACAGTAGGCTCTGAAGTTCATGCAGCTTCAGAGCAGCATAGAACAGTGCAGGGGCTATCCAGAATATCCCATCCAAATCCCATTCCAATTGGAACAGTTCCAGAAGGAGCTATCTAAACCTTTCAAGTGTGAAAACAGCCTTAGGGTGTTTCCACACTTGCCACCAGGAAACGGATTTGAGAAAATCCGTTTCCCGGCAATCTGGCCTCCCGATGATCCATCTGTATTTCAGAGACAGATACTTGGAGACCTCGCACGCGTCCGCACTCATGGAGGGCAGCTGGATCCCCTGGGCGCTGTGTGGAGGCCGCAGCACTCATTCCAAAGGGCATCCGGCCTCCCGCACCACTGACACCACCCCTGGAGCCACAGGACAGGAGTATACAGCTGCAGTCACTACATGTTTCCAGCGGCATGCAACACGCGGGGGAAGGGCAGAAGAAGGCAGACCAGCCTACTTCTGCCCTTTCCAAGATGGCAGCCACCAGCAAATCTGCCCCCTCGCTTCTCCGGGTGCAGAAGCATCCTGCTTCCGACCAAATCGAGCCAAGGGGCCAGATGGAAGAGCTAATTTTTGAGGTCTTCCTGGAGGCCAGATTCTTCGGCAGCAAGACCCGATTAGGGTCGGATCTTTCATGCCAGAGTGCAGAAGCAGCCACACGAAGAGTCCCGGATCCAGCCTCCTGTGCAGAAGGTACGTAATCTATGTGTCTCATATGTGTCTTACGTGTGTCTTTATACGTGTTTTAAGGCCCTGTGCAGAAGCACCCTCAGTTTATACTGACATGTGAGGACACCATCCTTGGTTACATTGGACTTTTCTGTATTGGCCAGCATACCAGAGATAACTCAGTGGAATGGAACATAAGAAGCCCTGCCCCTGCTAGACCACCCTGTCCACTTTGGATGGAATGTAGCCTGGTCTAAGTGGCCAAAATGGCTGCCCAGGCAGGGATACTTGTTCAACCACAATCCAGGGTCCTATGGAATGGAACAGGGAGGTGTGTGGAAAGGTTCCTGGTTTTTAGAGCTCCTAGGCAGTATTTCAATGGTGCGCCTTTTCACACCACTAAAATGGGTTTCCTGTAGTACTCCAAACCATGGAAGCAATCAATCTAGGGATATGCATGAATCGGTTTTTTGGCATTTGATTTGTAACAAACTGAATGTTAGAAAATCCATATTCATTCAAATAGATCCACTTCAAATTTGGTAGGATTCTATTTGATATGAATATCTGATACAAATACCTGATATGAATGAATACGTATCCAATACAAACAAATACGTATCCAATATGAATGAATACGTATCTGATACGTATATGATATGTATCTAACGTGAATGCATACATATCCAATACATATCCGATATGTATCCCATAACATAACCGCTCTGAAAAAGCCAAATCTGACCTAAATCCACTTTTAAATCACTCTTGATCCATGTTGAATGCACTCTGGATCTGTTGCAGGTGTGACCGGCTCAGCTGCTTTCCCAATTCCCCAGTTTAACGAATGTCCTAACTATTTGTACAAATCTGAAACTTTCATATTCATACAAATCTTGATGTACTAATCTCGCAACATTCAATTCCTGTATGAATGTCCGAATTTGTCCAAATTCGTATGTATAACAAATTTTACGAATATTTGTGCACATCCCAAAATCCATCTGCAAATCTCCATGGTTCAGCATCCTACCCCGTGGTATGCCTGTACACCTCGAAAAAGAGATCGACCAGTAGACTAGACCAGGATGCCACCCTGAGAAGGCACATCATATTAGGAGGGAGGGGCTTCTGGGCTATTTTAAAATGCAGACAAAAGAGACCCAAAGGGGGACTTGGCCCAGTTCACTATCGAGTGCATAAGGGCCCTTTGTCTTTGAATAAGCATTGTTTGGCTGCACACAACTCCCAAACGTCCAAGTCTTGCAAAAAATCTGGAAAGAATAAATTTTAAAAGGAGGGGTGTTGGCAGTGACATCACCATCCCACTTTAGTACTAGTTTCCACTGTGAAAAACTGCTGATGTTGTTGTTAAATGGATATTGTATTTTTACTGATAAGCACAGGGGAAAGAGGTGCCACAGGATTGAACAGTTCATTGTTATCGTGTTTTATTAATCAGGTGGGGAAAGAGGTGCCATGGTGTTTCCTGCCTTGGATTACAAAATAATTTCCCTGCCCTTAAGTCCATTTACCATTGCATCAGGAGCAGAGCACTGGCCACTTGCAGTCTCTGTTCCATCTGGTAGTTTAACTGGGGTCACACCTGAGGTTTAATCCAGCTTCAGTCCACCTTCAGAGCGAGAGAACAAATCAACAAAGAGACCAGTAATTTTCTTTCCACCTTATCTATCCCAAACATGAATTTTCTGAGTTATTTAACACTGAAAGAAAACCGCTTGTCACTTTGCTCATGTATTCTCTCACTCTGAAAGTGGACTGAAGCTGGATTAAACTTCTGACCATGGTGCTTCTGTTGTGTCATGGTGCTGTGTGCTTGGTGCTTGGTGCTGCATCTAGGTTTTTACTCTCTTTTTTTCTGAAAAAGTAAATGAATACTGTTATGTTATCCAGAAGACTTAATACTGTGGGACAGCTCCCAAATATCGTTTTTTTAAAAATGACTAAATCTGTGACTACAGATTGTTTTCCTCCAGTGTTTTATTAGAATCCCTCACAAAGATCTTCCACTGGTTCTGCCTCTCATTTGTACCTGCTTTATGCAGGCTGCAGATCTTTACTTAAAATGGCCCAGAAATAGGTCACAGTTTGTAAACAAGGCTTTATTTCATTCCTTCCAGGAGAATGCATTCATTTATGAAATGGAAAACAGATAACATTGATTTATGCACAGATCATTGGCAATTTGAGCGCTTTTGTGGATTCTTAAACTGTTCGCTAGCAGTGGCAAGGATACAGCTAGAAGGTGATGAGACAGGCATTGAAGCTCATATTTGCCAGGTCTGGATAATTCAGTCCACAAGCGGGCATCTAAATCCCAAGGGGCTGTTTATGGACTTGCATTTGAGTGTAGTAATAAAACAGGCAGGCAAAGAGCATCTTTCCAACTTCAATCCACAAGAAGATGCGCTTGCAAGGGAGAACTGATTTTATGTTTCTAGTAGAGGCTTGAGCAATTAAGAAGTAGAACTTGTTTTTGCGAAAGAGAGAGTGAGCAAAAAGCTTAAATCTGCATTTTATGTATGTAAGTTTGCAGCTGTAATGGGATTATGATGTCAGCAAAGGGAGAGAAGTTTGCAGCTGCACTGGGTTATAGAGGTAGCAAGCAGCTGTTAAAATAGAGAACTAATGGTGATTAATTCTTATTATGTGTTTGAAGATCTCACAATGAGTTCAGGACCCACAATATCCCAAAGGAGGGGAAATTAAGGAAGATTAAAAAAGAGAAAGAGAGAGAGAGAGAGAGAAATTGAGGAGGTATGTTTATGTGTGTATATATATTCTGCCTACTCTTCAACCACTTTATTAATATTTAAATACTCCACAAATTGGTGCTTAAATTATAACATCCAGAGCAATTATTATTTACCAAAAAAAAAAAAAACATTTCAGCTAGTGTTTTTATAGTTTCAATTAAATATTATACAGACTGGGAAATTACCTGGGTCCCCTAACACCTGCACTCACACACTCTCAATGAACAAACTAGGAGGCATACACTTAAATTGTTTACCACATACGTTCTTGAAAAGTAGATGTTTGCACACATTGATTGAGCAGAAGCTCCTGCAAAGATTCATCATTGATTTCCAGGTACTTAGCTCCTCTGACAGCACTGTTTGCATGCTGCATAGCGGCAAAATGAACTAATCATTCTGTTGAACTCGGCTGGCAGATAATACAAAATATTATTCAGATGGCTAGAAACCACACTTTCAGTGCCTCCAGATGGAAGGAAATTCCGGGATCTTCCAGACAGCAGGAGACAATCCCAGCAACATATCAGGCTTTTACCTCTGCCTGGCATCCTTCTTCTTGCAAAATGCCCACACTTTCTACACACGGCTACTTTGCAAAAAGAAGCATCCCATGAAGAAATGTCATAAAAAGATAAGCAATTCCTGGGTTTTCCACAGTAGCAATGCATGCTTTTTTCTCAACTAACTCAGGACTACACTGGAACAGCCAGAAATATATGTAGCAATATAGTCCCCCAAACAGCTCAGATTTTAACACCCATGTGGAAGCAGCTTAAGAAAGTTAAAAACCACCCTTTGGGTGTGATCACACTGGGCTTTCTTGGAACAGCCTTTTTACAAATGTACTCCATGTGTACCCAACCTCCCCCCCCCCCCCGCAAAAAAACTCCCAACAAGCATTCATAAAGGTTAAAAAAAAATCCTACCTCAGGTTACTGTTCCTTTGCCTGGAAGCCTAGCAAGCCCTCCAAAGCTCACCATTCATTAGCTGCTACTGGCTGGATTTCTGGGTCCCTGACTGGTTGGGTCCCAGCAGCCATTTCCATTTTAGGAGCTCTGTAGCTTCCAGCACCATCTGCTTCAAAGAAGAGTTGCCCTGAGAGTTATCCTTTCCCATCTGTGGAAGAGATTGATAACTGGAGACTTGTGAATGTCATAATTGTCCCTTGTTTGTCAAATTTGCCTTTCTGATTTAGATAACACTCTGCTCTGTACATCTCGTGTACTAGCTGTGAAAGGGACTTCTTATATTCCACATTAACATACTGAAAGGAATCTTTTAGTACACTTGCTGGTGCAGCATCCTAGCAAGTGAAGAAAGCCTCATTGTCTTAGTTAGGGTAATGGAAGGGATGCTGCCATGTAGCTAATCAAATGAGGCCCTTTCTGCATTTACTTGATAATCTAGACCAAGGAGCCTTATAGTCCACATTGTATGCATGGAACTAGGGGTTTTTTCCATTGACCTTCCTTAATTCAGATCTAAGATGATCTGGATCTAAGGAATGGATCCTTCAACCAATCAGGATCTAGTAGATCCGGATTAAGGGAGGTATCCAATGTGTCCCCACAGGCAGTGCAGCACCCAATAGCAATTGGTGCTAGCCTGCCCACAGTAGAAATGCCGGAGCACCCGTGTGATGAATCCAGATACACGCACATGGGGCCTGCCCGTCACCCCAGTTTTTTGGGGGGACGGGGTGCAATCTCCGTAGATGCTCTAGAGATTCTTTGATAATTCTCCGGAGCAGCTCCGGAGAATCAAAAGCTCTGGAGATTCTCTGGAGCGGTCTGCCACAAACTTCGAGGATTCTCTTGAGCCTTTGACAAAGGTCCATAGGATTGGCATTGCTCTTGTGTGAGGTCCTCTTTGGAGCCTATGCTATTCTTCAGAACAGGCTTCACAGCTTGTGCACAAGCTTCAGAGCTTTGGGTTTCAGGGCAGCCCCCGGGTCTGCCCCCCCCCGGAGCCCCCCGCTAGACCCCATTGCCCAATCGTGGTGGAAACGTACTCTGTATAATCAGGATTTGATGCCTGAAGGTCCCATTGTAGACCCCTTTAATGGGGTCTACAGGAAATTTGGATTATAGGTCCTGAAGGACCCATTCAATCTGGATTTCCCTAAAACCAGTGGAAACAAATGTGGCTCTAATGGAGTCTGCAGTGGAAATGAGGTCTTCCTGCTCTGAGCCTAATGGGTCCTTAATGGGTCCCTAATGGGTCCTTAATGGGTTCTTAGTGCTAGTGGAAAGAAAACCTTAGTTGCTATACAGACCCAATCTGTATTAAAGGCACAGTAATTTAGTAACACAATTGTACTAGCACTGTCTGATCTGGAACAAGGATTGGTCATGTGCACATAGAATGGGACTAGAAAGATTGTTTGTGTGTGTCATTGAAGAACATGTGCTGTGACGATGAGAACTTGATTAAGGGTGGTAAGTGCAGAAAAGATCACAGGGGATCAGTAGAGGAAGAAGAGATACTACACTTTCCGGCTTACACTGCCCCCTTATTTTGTCACTACCCTTTACCCATCTTGGTCCTTGTTTGGGTGGAAAATGAACAACATGGGGCACAAAAATAACCCAGTGTTTATTGCTTCCTCTGCAGAAAAGTATGTTGTCTTCTTTGCATTGTAACAAAACACCAAGTCAGATACTCATTCACCTACCCTCTCTCTGCAAATAGGCCTTCCTTAAGTTCAAAACCAAATAGAAGTTACATCCCTGAACCTGCCCTTGCGAGGTAGATGTTGTCTGATTAAGGTGGGATTAGTAGTCCAAAGCATGAGGAAAGAACTTGGTGAAAATACCTGGGACAAAGGAGACAGACTAGCAAGACAATCAACAGTTTTTATCTCTTATCTTGGCTCAGGTAGTCCTGGATTGCCATGGCAGAACCTTTCAGCCCATTTCAGCAGGCATGAGGCCAATTCACAGTTGGCCTTGTAGTTTGCAATAAGTTAAGATCTGGGCAGGTGTATCTGCACTTCCAGGAGGTGTTTACAACCTAGAAATGCCCTCTGCCTGTCTAGGTGTTGACCTGTGGCAAGCTAGCGGTGGTGCATAAAATCATGAAATCATGCACCACACACAAACTAACCCTAACTAAAGGCTTACCTGAAGCATCCAGCAGCCACGATTTGCACCATTTCCATGACAATGATGCCAGTGCATGTGCAGTCATGCCAAGCTCCATGATCAGAGTGGCAGTGCCCTGGATGGAGGTAAGTCTCTGGATGCATTGGGCTTAGGCTGATGTGTCCTAGCCTTCCCAAGTTCTAGTGCTAGTAGATGTTAGTCTGTTCTGCACTTTTCCCATCCAACAGATGGAAAGCTAAGTGAAGAAACACCCTCAGTCAGGAGGTCAGAAGTAGAGTATAATGTAATGCCATCATAAAAAGTGACTGAAGTCCTTAGCTTCGATCTTTAGTAGTCACGTTGCATTATACACCCGGTACTGTGTGGGCTGCAGATAAGTCGAAGTACCAATCCAATGCAGGTAAGGTGACGAGAAGTGTCAATGAGATGCTGGCTAATCTGGAACTGCAGCTCAAAACTTGATTGGCTGCCTCAACCCACGTGATGATATTTGCCGCCCAAACTGGCCGTGTCCCCATGCGAGCCATCTGGCACTCTTTGGGAGCTGTTTGGGCATGCATGGGCCAGGAATGGGAATGCATTTCAGGCATCCCCATGACATTCCTGGCAATGCGGGACAGGTAAGGGTTGGGCGCAGATGGTGGCATCTCCATGAGAACCGTGCCAAACCCTGGTACGGCACAGCACCACCACCTCCTCTCCAGCCCCTCTCTCCTCATTGGAAGCCGGATTGACATCAGCCCACCCCTGTGCTGCATCCCCCCATCCCTTAGCGGCACTGACAACCAGGACTGGGGTGGGAGGCACGGAAACAAGTAAAAATAAAGCTTCATTCATAAAAATAACTTTTAGAAAAATTTTAAAATGGCAAAAGCCGAAACGAGATTTAGCAGCAGGAGGCTCTTGAGCTGTTTTGCGCACCTCTGCTCCACCGGGGACCGCGAGAACACCCGTAAACTGAAAATCAAGCCTTTATTTATGATCGCCTTGCGGATTGGGGAAACAGGGGTTGCAAATGGAACAAAAACCAAGCCATTATGCAACCTGCCTTGGCATTCTTGAAGCGGGGTTGGAATTACCTCTGTGGAAATGGCAGAAAATTAAAAAACCAAGCCGTTCTACAGCCTGCCTTTGCAACTGGCATTTTAAAAAGTCAGCGGCTGCGATCTTCAATGGACAGGGCAGGGACAGCAGGCACACACCACCTCCCAATGATGTGAGCACAAAACTCCTCCCTGTTAGCCCATGAGCATCCCCATGTGTGTTCCCAGCTCACTGACCAATGCATGCTGGTCCCCCAAACTGTGCCAAGACTTGTTTTTTCAGGTATCAAATTTGGCACCCTTCTGGCACGGTTTGGGGTGGGGGTGGGGGTTGGTATGCTTTTTGTGGACCAAATCCAAAACTCATGGGAACAAAGCTTACCGATGTCACACTGGGAACCATACCACAGTTGCATGGGGACAGGGCCACTCTTGCCAGTCCAATAGAGGAAACTACAGAGCTGACATTTGAGTATGGATGACCAGTCTTTCCTGTGAGTTTACTGCCCTTTATGATTTAACTGCAGATTTAGATAGCTCATCTGGAGGCAGCCAGAGTGTTTTAAAGTGTCCCACAGGTGAAGAGATCTACAGTCAGCTTTGCTATAATAGTGAAAATCCTGTTTCTGCTGCTACTGCTGAAGCACGTTCTTAGCAAAGCACTATTCTCTTTTCAGTCCTTTGTTGTGCATTGTCATCTGAACGGTGATATACATTTGGTTGGAGGGGATCATGTATTTGGAGCGTCCAGAAAGAGAAAATGCTGTAAAAGATTGCAAGCAACTTTAACAGCACTAAGGATGCAAGTGGCACAAGGCTATGTGACAGAAGAGTACCAAGAGCCAGAGGGGAATTTGGAAGTTTAGTCAAGGAACAAGCTGATCTTTGATCATAAGTTAGAGAAAAGAAAAGTAGAAGCTTTTGTATTATAATGTAGTTTGCTGCCAAGCAAGGGGGGGGGGGAATTAAATGTCCTTTTTCTATCCTTCGAGTTCATCCTTATAGCTTACTTCAAATTTAGGGCATGAAGTTTGAGAACCAACAATAGTCTTCTTCTTCTTCTTCTTCTTCTTCTTCTCGCTTATACTGCTTGTTATAATTAGCTGTCTTTCCTACAAAGTTTTTGGTCTTCTTCTAGCCCAATTTTTTCTGCACCAATATATAAGGTAGTTTAGGTAGACCCGTAACACATAGCATGTATTCCAACCAAGTGGGGATTTATACCCTTATGTTTTACTATTCCAGTTCATTCCTGTAACCTAAGGGTACAAGGGTACGACCAGAGACATTCTGGCTCCCATGAACCCTTCTTTTAGTGCTCTATAGCTATACACGTGGAACACACTCTGGCGTGCCTGGAGTCACTTCTCCTACAGAAGCAGCTCCGCCAAGTGCTAGGGAATACCAGGAGTTCTGCCACTGGCGCAAGTGCAATTCTTGAGATTCTTTTGGTTGATCCTTTCCCATGCTGCACGTATATGAGTGTATGTGTGCTCAGTGAGGATTGCCTACTTTTAATTCTAACAATCTGTCAGTTCAGTAGCAAAACTGCCTATTCTCAGAGACACCATCTTGTTCATTTCTGTTGATAAATCTTCACTGAGTCCATAACAGCTTTCACACAGCAGTCCTGCACCTGCACAGATTCTGATGACATGGATAAATAAAGCTTGTACCCTCCTAAGGGTCTTCACAAACTGTAATTTGATCTGGAGAGAAGAAGAGGAGTGGTGAGAACATGATTAAGGGATATTGAATTGAATCTTCAAATCAGCATCACTTCTTCATACGCCCAATGCTCAGGGTGGCATTGGCTGTATATCATTCTGTGTTGATAGATCCAGTTTCCAAAACTTTTGATGACCTCTGCCAGCAACTTCTTCTAGGTGTTAAACACCATAGAGGACAAGATGTAACCTTCGGGTGATGCAAATTTTCACAGAACAAATAGAAAACTTCCCAATAGTACTTTCTGAACCTCATTCCCAAGAGATATATGCAATTCAATAAGACATGCTTGTACCAGAATTGAGGGCTTTCCTGTCCAGCATAGGCTATTCTACACAGCCTGAAAAATCAACAACCGACACTCTGCACAATTCCTCTCTGAGCAGGTCACCTGCCAGTGCAACTTAGCAGATTTGGTCCCAAATGCTAGGCTTAAAGCAGGCTGTGATAGATACTAGATAATATATTTTTTTAAATAAATAAATAAAGACCTGGAACTGTCTAGCCTTTCAAGTATTTAACTCAAGAACACATGATATTTGTAACTGAGTGTTAGGTCTCATATATCTCCAGGTTCAAGAAGGTTTTCTCCAGGAGGGATTGTGCTATCATCGCCTTCATGTATTCAGGAATTGTCTGATGTAGCAATAAGAATCATTCATGATTTCCTGGAGTCACCCAGTCAATCCTTCCTTCCAAATTGTAGCAGTTGCAAGGTACAGAGGTCAAGACAATATGCTGAAGGATAGGATAATTTCAATTGTATTACCCATTTTATCAAAAGTGATACTGTAACAGATAACTAGTCAACTCAGTGCTTTCCTGCACACTGCTTCAGCTCAGTAGTCAAATTCCAACTGGATATAAGTCATTTTCCTCCTTAAAACACAAATTAAATCACTATATGTGAGAGTCACTGATGCCTATTAGGGCTGGTGGCATGGAGGGCAAGTAAGCTAGAAGAAAGAGGTGCCAGAGGTGGAACCCTTAACTATTGAAAACATTATCTATCATTTGATAATATTCATGAACCTCTCAAAAATGTTTACAATAGATAAAAATTTGTTAAAACATATTCAGATAACTAAGGGTTTTAACAAGGATAGAAGGAAGGAAGCAATCAAATAGAACACAACAAACAGAGTAAGGAGAACCAATTAGGATGAGATCACACAGGACTTTTTCCAAACAGACTTTTTAGAAAATGCACCTAATCAAAACAACAAACATTCAAAAACTAAAAAAGAAAATAAAACATCACTGTTCACCTCAAAGTATGGCAATCCCTTTGTAGCAGTACGTACATGCCATTCACTGACCACTGCCACCCTGAATTTCTGGGTCCCTGATTGATCAGCTATTCCTAGCAGCTGTTTCCATTGGCTACAAGAGCTTCCATAGCTTCCCATCCCATACAACCTAAATAGCCAGTCAACCCAAGAGTTATTATTTCCTGTCTGGGAAAATGGTGCAGAAACAGAGGCTTGGGATGTAGTAAGTGGCTATTTTGGTATTTTACATCTGTCCCTTGAGCCTCAAATTTGCTCCAGCACCACCCCTTATACCCAGTCTTATATCCACCTCTTATCCACCCCTTATATCACACCCTGAGAAAACCTAGGAAAGTAGATGTGTCTCAAGGAGACACACAAAATATGTTATTGTAGGGGACTCACAAAGGTTAAGAGGGAAAAGAGCTGCATAAGGACAGTGCCAGAACTGATGATAGCTGTGAGGTAATGTTCAGTATAATATGGCATCGGCAGATGAAACTATATGAACTCTTTGGACTGGAGGCTGCGCACTGCCTCCTTCTGGTACCAAACAGCTCCATACTGCTCATAACATTCTGCAAGACACAATCTTGAGGAGGCAAAATAGGGCAACTTTCCTTACATCATCATCATCATCATCATCATCATCATCATCATCATCATAAAACCTTTGTGTTCATAACTGTGTTCATTCACATTCAGCACAGTATGGTCTCATCCCCATGGGGCTGCCACTGCCCCGTGGTGGATTTGGGGCAGCCTTAATGTGAATTAAGATTCACATTAAGGAGTCCCCATGGCAATGGAGGACAGGGTGGGTTCAAGGCGAACCCGCCCATCCCCATGAAAACCACGGCAACTGTCAGGCGGGTATAGGAGCTGTCAAGAGCAGGGCAGAGCTCCGGTAAGATGATTAAAACAGACACGAAAGCCACATCTGTTTTAATCATTTTAGCAGAGCTCTGCTCGTGCACATGACAGACTGACAGCTGTCCAGCTGATTGCAGGGCAGCTGTCAGGCTACTGTTGGGGTAAATCAAGCCCTTACCTGGGTGATTAAATGCTTGCCCCCACTCTTGCCCCATAATTCAGGGCGAGAACAGTTATCAAGGGTGCGTTCCCATGGTACTAATTTGTATCTCTATTGCCCCTCCACTGAAGTGGATTAAAGAAAAGCGGGTTCAATCCGGATTTAAGCTTTCCCAAGGGGGTAAGCAAAACACACATTTAAAATGAATGGACTGTCCCCAAGGAAGCGTGTTTTGTTTACCCGCATCTTTTTCTCCCCACCCCTCGCTGTTTCATTGGATGATCGGGCGGAAGGAATTTCCAGCTGCCGAAATGCCTCCCCCCCCCCCCAGCCAGTGATCCTGCAATCCTTTCCTTCAAAAAGACCAAAATAAAAATTTAAAACTTCTCTGTTCATCTCCCCTGCTTGCGAAGACTGCAGCCGGCACTCTTTACAAGATCTCCACCCAGCCAGCTCTTTTACACTTTCACTTTCGCGGAAGCAATTCATCACAATGTATCTTTGCTGTTTCTCTTTGGGATTGGAAAGAGAAACAGCAAAGAGAAAGTGCCTGCCTAGATTGCTGTTTGCATAGATCGCTGGCTGGATGACAGGCAAAAGAGAGACAGAGAGAGAGAGAGAGATGATCTCTCCGGCCAGCAATTCCCACCTGGGGAAGAATCCCCTCCCCTTTTGCCATGGAGCGATCCCATGGAAAATGTTGCGCTGAAAACCCACGTCTTCCATAAAGTACTGCTTTAAACAGGTATTTTTTAAAAGCGGGTTTTCCCCATTAGCGGCCCTGGAAACCCGGATTAAAGCCGTGCATGGGACTGCTCCGTAGCAAAAGAAGATTTTCAGCAGACTTATTATTGCATGGGAACGCAGCCCAAGTGGAATTTTTTTACTGCGATTTGCAGGATTTAGTCCCTCATGTAGGCCGTATTAGGGCTTTACATGGGGACTCTTGGTATCCTTACCATGGGGATGCCCAGTATCACACTATCAGCATTCTAGCCATCATAAAATCTCCTTTTTGTGAATACTACTTTGTACTGAAAAATCTGTCACATAGCAGGTCCATTCTGTCTTGCCCGATAACTGAAATGACACTCCTGTGTGCAAGAGGGTAAAATGTTGCAAAACATGCTCCATTTCATCTCAATTGTTTTTGTCACTACAGTTAAAAATACTATATTTCTATTAATGCATCAAATAAAAATTGTGTTCTATGCAATTGTATTTATTTGTCCAAAACTTCTGGCAGTAAGAACGTGAATAGAGTAAAGTGGAAGAGGGGGACACATATGCCGTCAGCAGGCTTGATGGATGATAGAGTATGCATCTTGTCTTCCATTATGAGCCATTTCTGTTCTACTGAGACTGGCAAGGGATTAGAACAATTTAAAGTCATCCAAGAGCTGTAAATAGTCAATATTACACACATACGACCTGCAGCAACCCCCTATGGAAGATTGTGTTCACAGGGGAAGCTTTTCTCTGCAGTATATATAGAAGGAAGAGTGTTCTCTCTCTTTGCTTTTGATTCTGTGACCAGGTTTCTCCACTTGTGAGATAGCGTTTTTGGGTTGGCCAGCTGCAGAACATTTTCTGACAAAGGGATAAACAGGATACATGCAATCATGCCAAAGCGTTCCATTTATGTAACAGTATAGCTATTTTTCATCAGAACATCACTATACAAGGAGAGGAGACTTAACTATTTCTTGCCTCAGCTACAGTCCTTATAGAAATCATTCCACGCTGTGATTCTTGGGTGTGAGAGCTTCTATGGGCAACAAGGAATAATAATAAAAATGTTGCCTTTTCTACCCTGCTTTTCTCATCCATTCAAGGGGAGTGAAAGTGGCTGAAAAGCTTTCTGTTCTTCTCCCCACAACAGACACCCTGTGAGGTAAGGGGTGCTGTGAGAGCTCAGAAAAAAAGCTGTGACTAGCCCAAGGTCACCCAGCTGGCTTCACAGAGGAGTGCAGAATGACTGAGATATGAGTCCAGAACTCTAACCACAAGACCCAACTGGCTCACAAGTCAATGACATATTCTCCTATTCACCTAGGAAGTGGTGTTGTTTCAAGGGGTGCTTCTGTACCTGCCGCCAGGAAACTTATTTAAGAAAATCCATTTCCCAGTGATCTGGCCTCCTGAGGATGCATCCGAAATAGAGACAGATACTCTGAGGCCTCCTGCACCTCTGCACACACATGTGGTGGCCAGATCAGGTGACCGGATCCCCTGGGTGCTGTGTGGAGGCCACAGCACCCATTCCAAAGGTCATCTGGCCTCACGCACCAGCGATGCCACCCCCAGAGCCACAGGACTAGAGCATACAGCTGCCAGTCACTGCATGTTTCCAGCCTACTTCCACCTTTCCCAAGATGGCAGCCAACGGCAAATTTGGCCCCTCCCCTCTCCAGGTGCGAAAACATCCTGCTTCCAATGGGACTGAGGTGAGGAACCGGATGGAAGACCTAATTTTTGAGGTCTTCCTGGAGGCCAGATTCTTTGGTGGCAAGACACAATTAGGGTCAGATCTTTCGTGCCGGAGTGCAGAAGCAGCCACACAAAGAGTCCTGGATCCAGCCTCCTGTGTGGAAGGTAAGTAATCTATGGGGGAGTTCCCATTATAAGCTTAAAATGGTTTCGAAATGGTTTCAATCCTTGCAGTCCCCACGTCAGGTTGGCTTAACATGCTTTCCGCATGTTAAATTGCCCCAAAGCGTTGTAAATATTAACACTCATTTCAACAGGTCTCACTCCAGTTCATGCGCTTGAAACGTTTTACATTTCTTGCTGTGGGAACGGTACAGTTTTACTGGGATGAGAATGCATGTTTAGGGTTTCCCTCACCCAATAGCTTGCTTCCAAAGATAGTGATTTCACTGTAAAAATCCACCCCCTAAGCAGCCGTTACCCTGTAGCAATCCACCCACTTCACACCTGATAACAATGTTGCAATTCTGCACAATTCTAAAAGTTCTGACCTTTAGAAAGGGAAAAGAGAGGAAGGCAGCTGAAGTTTCAGTGAGATGTGTGAATGTTTAATGTTTAATGTGTGGCTGTGGAGTGAGCGGATGAAGGGGGCTTGCGTTGCCGCTGCTGCTGTGTGCCTGGTGTCATTTTTCATCCATCCAGGCAAGCGGCAGTCGCCCAGCCACCCAGCTAGGCTCCGTGAAGGGGTCCCTTATGGGTGGCACACTCAGGTCAGGAGGAAGAGGGCAGGGCAGCCCCCAAAAGCGGCTTTTAGAAAGTAGCCACTTGAGTGCCCCCTTGAGTCAGGTACGCCATGTACGATCCTCAGAATCTGGATTGAACGTGATTAAGTTGAAAGTAATGGAATCAGGCAAATTCGTGTTAGCATCTGGTTCTATTATTTCACTTTAGAAAAACTGTTTTAAGCTTGTAATGGGTACCAGGCCTATGTGTCTCGTATGTGTCTTACATGCGTCTTTATACGTGTTTTAAGGCCCTGTGTGGAAGCACCCAAGATTTGGTCTGAGGACTACTCTTCACAGAAAGGGAGATCTCCCTTCTTGTGGAGAGCAGTCATAATGAAATTTCTGAAATTTATCTCCACCCTTAATTTTAAGTTATATGGTTTTTGTTTTTTGTTTTTTTTACTTACTGACTTTATTGGCACTGGGAGTGTGAAGCTCTAAACAATTCAATTTTAGCATATCCTGTTCCACTTTATTTAATCTAAACTTCACCATCACCCCCAGATTCATGCAAACATGCAAAATACTGCACATTCTAACTTAATTCTATGTGTATACAATAATCCAGCAAAACCACCATGGTGGTCGTGCCTGCCCCAAGTGTCTGCTGTGTCAAAGGAAACACTTGTCAAGATTTCCGAGCACTGTTTTCTTACTCTCATTCCCATCCCAAACCACACATCCTATGGGGCAATATTACTCCACATCTACCAGTCGATGAACAAACATAAATGCTGCAATGCACCATTCAAATGTACACTGTGTTTATAGATCCACAACCACAAGGCGTGCTTCTTTAGGCATTCTTGTCTGAGCCCACACCTCCAGACAGCTTTCAAAGCATTTTGGAGGCACATTGAAATCTGCCAAAAGGGTGTGAGAGAGCATGGAGCAAGTTCAACCCCCTCTCCAAATTGCAGAAACTTTGGTGAATGAATATCTGTTTCTCAAGCTCTGAAGCAGACCCTCAGCAATTTCATTGGCCTTGAACTTTTGTTCTTGGTCTTTGGGGTTGGGCCAGGCCAGGCCACAGCAAAACATGCAGCCCCTAATGCGTGCTGCCTGACACAATTCCAGTCTTGCCCTGGATTAAACAACCCAGGGCCCTTTCTTCACTTTGTTTCCTATCCACTGGACAGGAATAGTGCATCTCCACTGACATGCATCAGCATTCACTTTTGTGAATGCTAGTGCATGTCAAACCAACCTCCTCTCGTGTTCAGACACTCACCTAGGTCAGGACACATGTCCAGCTGCTGTCATCTTCTCTGCAGAGCTTGGTGTGACTGCGCTTGTGCCAATGCCATCACCATGATGACAGTTATGTGCCATGCACACACAAGTACATTTCCAGTCCTCTGAGGTGCCAGCACACTTACACAACACCTCAAATGTCCTCTGGCACCAGAAGAGGTGTTAGTGCTCTCTCTGGTGGCTGGGAAAAGTAAGGAAATGGGCGTTTGTGGTGCATAATTTTTTGCACCACCACTAGTGGGCATTGGGGAAGCTTCTGGTGTAGCAGAGACGTTTCTGATGTGGAAATGCCTCCTGCAAGTGCAGATAGTGTTTCCCAGAAGCCACCCCAGTGTGCAATAGCAGGCTAAGTGCAAACATTTAGGTCAAAACCTGCATCTGCATTGTACACTAGTTCAGAAGCAGCCTAAGGCCTTTTCTACAATTCCCTTTTCATCTGGAATAAATTCCAGAGGACTAGGCCAAGCCCTTCTCACTTTGTCAAGCTTCATCTGCATTGGCATCCTAGCTTTGTATAGTTGTAGGTCTACAACTAATGCCCACCCTAATCTATCTATCTGTCTGTCTGTCTGTCTGTCTGTCTGTCTGTCCAGAAAGATAAAGAAACAAAGTACTAAAGACTAAACTGAATTAATAAAATAATTTTTAACCTCCTGGTAAATATTATTTATTTGTTAGTTTTAAATCATGCATTGTTCGTGAACACTACATATATTATACCGTTTCAAAAAATATTAAAATGTGAAACAGGATGAGGATGCTTGGGAAATGATTACAGCTAAATTGTGTAGACATCTGGTTTCTCATGTTGGCACCAAATCCTGTTGATGTCACTGTGGGAACATGTTGTGGGTGGACTAACTTTTTTCATTGGATTGGAGAGGAAAAATAAATACAGTATGTTCATACTAAAAGAATATAGCCAAAGATCAAGCAAATAGGAAACTTTTTGTTCTATTTTATTATTCTCATTTCCATTCCAGCTACACCCATGATTTCTTTACTTTTTAATATTAATTTTCTGCTCACCATTATCAAATGGATTTTGGTTTTAAATAAGATCAGACAATTTTTCTGTCAAGCCTGTTATTACTGGGTCAAAACCACCCCATCCAGAATCAAGTGCCTCTTAACTTCTTGGACTCAGGACTGCATGACACACAGTACCTACATATTGCCTGGTTCCACATCCAACCCATTAATGCCTCTTGGCAGTGATCAAACACCTGAAATGGAGAGATAGAAGTGAGTATCATAGCAACATAGATGGAACCAACCCCTGAGGAATTCCACATGAAGTGTCCCCAAGCATTCTTTCTTTCTTTCTTTCTTTCTTTCTTTCTTTCTTTCTTTCTTTCTTTCTTTCTTTCATTTATTATTTCATTTATTATTTTATGTTCCTAGACACTGATAAAGAGTCTACCTAGGAAATAGGGAGCTACTGCAAATAAGTGTTTTCCAACCCCAATCCCCTGAGGAGCTACTGAGAGAGCAAGGAAAACCAACATGGTTGCATAGGCCTTGTTCCTCTCCTGATAAAGGTTATCCATCAGGGCAACCAAAGAAGCATTTATCACTTCTAGAACTTACCCAGCCATACTATCTCAGTTAGCTTTTATTAGCCACAAGGACAGTGATCAAGAGAACAAGTGGTTAGCCAAATCTTTGCAAGCAGCTTGTCCCCTTCATCAGACTGCAATAGGGATGTGCACAAATGGGGGTTGTTGTTGTTTTGACATTCTATTCAAATTGAATTGAATACCCAAAAATTCAATTCGATTCCAATCTGTTAAATTCAAATTTAACAAGATTTGATTTGTTTTTGCCAAATTTGAATCAATTTGTTCGAATTTTTTATTCAGATCTGCACATATGAATGTCAACAACATTTGTATGTGCCCGTACACATCTTCCCAACATCCAGAAAACATCAGTACACATCTGTACATGTCTGTATGCATTCCGTATCTAACCCGTTTTTGTCCCATGAGGATCCGTACAAATGCGTACGGATGCAGGAAAGATGCAGATCTTCAAGTATGCATCATGTATTAACCCATACACATACAAATGTCTGGATAATTTGAACAAATAGATTCAAAATTCTATTCAAATGTTTACATTCAAATTTTGGGACATTCTATTTGAGTTCGAATGTCAAGATTCAGCACATTCAATTGAATTTCAAATGTCTATGAATATTCATGCACATCCCTAGACTACAATAACTGAAACTGATCCAATATAATTGGACCAGGCTGTACTCTAGATACCTCTGGTGGACCACCCCACTGTAGAAGGTAATTCATGTAAATCTGAGTTAATTTGTCCTGAAAATGACTTGCATCTTTGTCACAGAAAGCTTTTGAAGGTAGTCTGGAAAGACTGTCATACTGTTGTTGTTGTTGTTGTTGTTGTTTCTTTGGCTGTTCCCACTTTCAGAGTGGGAGAATACATCAGCAAAGTGACAAGCTGTTTTCTTTCAGTTTTAAATCACTCAGAAAATTCACCTTTGGGACAGATAATGTGGAAAGAAAATTACTGGTCACTTTGCTGGTATGTTATCTTACTCTGAAGGTGGACTGAAGCTGGATTAAACCTCAGGTGTGACCAAAGCCTGAGTTTCAAATATTTTTATTAAGTTTCAATACTTTAACTATCCTAAGTAGCTCTGCTTGATAGCCTCTGGAAGATGCAATGGAGACAGAGAAGGGAGCCTTCTTCACTACTGCCACATGGTAAGCATGATGATATGCTCATATTGGAATTTTATGTCACTTGTGCCCTCACCATCAGCCCTCTCACTTCATCACACACAGCTCCCTACTATGCAAGAGTGCTTTACAAGAACACTTGGGAGTAATCAGTCATGTCACAATTCCAAAGTAAGGCCAGAGCATCAATAGGAGTGCCAGCCATGCCAATCAGAAACTCCCCCAGAGCCGTCAGGAATCCATCATATTCCATAAGCCTCTAAGGGTGGACCATCTGAGTGAAGAGCTTCACCCAGCAGAATATTCTTTTTTCGTATTTTTAAGGGAGGAATGGACCTGCAGAGATACTTTGAAAACTAAAGGGAAAAAATTCAAGGGCCCAAAGGTACTGTGTTGCATAAATTGGAAGAGAAATGTATACTATTATGTGCTATATAGATATTTTCTGGAAGTAGACCAAGCACATTTTGAAAACAAAAAACATGAATTTGAATTTCCAAGGAAACTGGACCCATCTTAATGGAGCCAGCCAGACTGTGAATATTTATTTATTTATTTATTTATTTATTTATTTATTTATTTATTTATTTATTTATTTATTTATTTATTTATTTATTTATTTATTTATTTATTTATTTATTTATCCAAACTTGGTTAAATTAAAATTCATATAGCATTTTGGGTCCATTCTTATTATAGAAATGTTTATATAAGGAGTGGGGGAAACTGAGCTTAATTCTAACATGTTGACCTTTGGCACTCTTGCATCTTCAGGGAAATACCTAGTGAGAAGCTTATTCTCTGTTAAATTGTTCAATAACAGCCTGACATTTTTTCTCCCCTACTAGGGGGAAAAATAGGACATGCTTAGGTCCAGCTGTTGCTTTGGTCATTGCCATTATCAGTCATTTCAAGCCGAAGTCAAAAGAGACTAGCAAACTGAGGGCGTTCCTTCACATCTGCTAAATAAATTTATGCTTTTATCAGAGCATTCTAGAGCAATAGACAATACAAAGAATTCCAGGAGGTTGGTTGTCTATCTTATGCCAACCATTCCCCACTTTTTTCTTCTGCCTTTTGAAACAATATAATTATTAAGGACTGACAATGTGGCTTTTTTATGGGAGCCAGGGCTGTGTGCACTAGACTGTTGCATTTTTAATTATTATAATGTTAAATGGCTCTAATTGCTGACACTGTGCTGATTCCAGGGCACTTTTGTAACATTTATTGGGGAGGATAAAAGCCAAAGTTTGTTTATTTTTACAATAGATACTAAATCGGAACCTAGAAATATTGGCAATTGGCTTGATAGCCTGAGCAGTGATAGTGTTATACACAAACTGCATATTATTCCTGCTCGATAAGCGATGTGCAATGCAGGCTGAAGTCCTACACAAAATGTGATCATCTTACTTAATAACAACAGATGCTCAGAGCAGTGGCATTTTGAAAAGAGCTCTGTAGGCTACTAGTTATTAAATGGCAAGACATTTGGCATCCTCTAACATTATAGCATTTGAAAACCATAGAGTCACATAAGTGGACAAGGAGACAGCATGAGAGAAATTTAATTCTTATGTGTTCTGCATTGTTAAATTCCCTGTATTATCCTAACCATACCTCCACTTTTTCTTTTGGAAGACGTAAGTAGATATGCTCCAGAAATAAATATAAAACAACAAAAACTCAGTTCACAGCCATTTTTGTGGCTAATGCTTTGTTTTTATTGTTGTTGATTGGTGCAGAAACTCAGTAGGACTTTCATTTAAGGGCACAAATATTTACAGTATGGAGATCTCTATAACAGCAATTTATTCAAGCCAACAGTGTTTCCACACTTACTGTTAAAGTAGTCCATGTTCTAGTGTAAGACAAGGCAGGACAACACTTCCCAGTAAGCTTTGTCTGCACTGACACTCTTGGTCTGGCACTATGTAGACTTCAAAGGCAGGGACAAAAGTTCCCAGCCTTCAGAATTTCTGGGAGAGGGCCCTTTTTGATGTGCACCAGCACACTGAATCTGGAACTTGATCTGCTGATTGGCCCCTGGTCATAACCCATCTAGTTCGACCTCCTGTCTCACACAGCAGCTAATTGCTACTGGGCATTCCTAAACAAAATTTTCACCTGCTTTCAGTTTGCTGCAATTAGGTTTTAAAGACATTCTGCTGTCCCTTCAACCTCCAAGTTGGTACCTAGGCATCAGTTCTAATACCCATTGATAACAGGTGTGCTCCATGAATTTATCTAATTTTTTTCTTAATCTATCCAGGCTGGTTGCCATCATCACCTTTTCTGGTAGTAAATTCCATAGATCAATGACTCTTTGGTTAAAAATACTTCCCCTTATCAGCCCTATCTCTCCTGCCCATCAGCTTCATAGAGTGAGTGACCCCTGGTTCCAGTGTTGTCCAATAGAGAAAATATTTTTTCTTTATCCACCTTTTCTACACCATACATGATTTTATATATTTAAATCAGGTTAACTTTTAAATGTGGTCTTTCAAGGCTGAAGATGCCAAGACATTCAGCCTGATCTAAGGAGGCTTGTTCCATCTCCTTGATCATTTGGTTGCCCTTCTTTGCCCTTTTTCTTTCCACAATATCCTTTCTGAGGTGTAATAACCAGAACTATACACAGTATTCCAAATGTGGCCTCACCATAGATAAAGAGGCACAGTAACACTATTTTCTGTTGCCTTCCTATTACCCCTTGCATTGAATTTGCTGTTTTCACTGCTGATGCACAATGGGTCAACATATGTGTAAAGACCCATGTTGATATATATTTTAGGAATCTGTTTACATATTTTGCTTTTATAGCAATATCTGTGGGACCTCTACTCCTCATCAGTTCATCCACATATTTTCTCTAGTGCCTTCATTTTTACCTTTGCATTTTGTCACCAATGTGCACAGCAGAAAAAGTTACAGAAAAAGGTGATATGCATGAACAGAGAGACTAACATGACAACTGTTAATAATTCAGATGCTTTCATGTTTTTATTTTTATCAAAGTTGAGCCAAGTGGCCAATTAGTTTGCAGATTTATCCAAGCAGGAGCTGTTCAGAATTTTCTCCGCCTCCCCTCTGTTTGGCTTGTTTCCTCTAATGTGCCTCCCCTCCCCTCCCCATCCTATCCTTTATTAAATTCAAGGAAGGATTCATTCCGTTCCTCTGACTTTCCTAGGTCTTTAATAAAACCTTAAAGATATGGCATTGTAACAGTAGCACTTGTATGCCCTTAATGATGGTGTTGCAAATGTTACAGATTTAACTACAGGGTATTGCTGTTTGTTTTATGCTAATCTGCCTTCAGTCTGACAGACTGTCACCTGCATGGGGGGTACCTTTCAGTTCTATATTAGCCCATATGGCGCAAGCTGACTTGCATCTCAGCTAGGCCCTAATTATGGCTGAGTTAATAAAACGAAGCAATGTCAGTCTGGCCTTTCTTCTGATGTACTGCCGATCCTCACAAGTGAGATATTTCTTGTACCCTTAAAATGATTGCCAGCTTATGTCTATCTCTTACTGTGCAGCTCTATGCTTAAGATTGAGTTTAGGCTATTAAAACTATGGTAGTGATTTAGTGATTTGAAAAACAAGTAGTAGTAGTATGCTAGAATGTACTTACCACCACTCTTTCCTCAGCTCAGTTCAGAATTTGCTTAGTACTTACACAAACGTCTCTTCACATTCATGCACAGAAGCTGACTTTGTAGTTCTTGTCATTTCAAAGTGATCAACAAGAATTTAAATAAGTTTCATGTAGATGAAAGGCTATCATTAAAGAGCTTTAAAGAACACCTGCATATAACCTTAACTACTTGAACTCTCACTATGCATGGAGTGCATTTATTTTCACATTTGGTACAAAAACAGTAAATCTCAGAGCAACATACTATTTAAGATTCATAGTGTAGCCAAATATTCATATTCCTAACTTAGCAAAGCTGATCATATTTTTGTTTGGACATGCAAAATCTCAGCTCTGTATTGTCTGTTAGAGGTCCTTCTGTCCCCGACTTTTAGATTTCACTTTTCTCCAGCCATCTGGCCTTAGCTACTGTAGGGCTACCAGAGATGTGAGTCTCAGCACAAGAAGCATTTAATACAAGAAAAACAACAGAAAAAGATGGATAATGTACCAAGATTTGCTTGGAGAATCATGACGGTAAATATAAGAGAGCAAATGTTAGCAGAGGGACATAGCCTCCAATGGTTCTCACATTTACTATTACTTGAAAGGTTTAAAATGGATTGGTACAACTGTATATGGATGATGAATGTGTCATTGCTAAAATGTGCAAACTGTTATTGAAACATGAAATAGAAGAACAGGTTAAAGATTGCATGTTAAAATGGATTCAAATGTTGGATATAATATATAGATGGCAATGGAAAATATGTGGTTGAAGACATTAAAATTTTATATTATTACAATCTTTATATATATATAAGATGATATTTAATTGGTAAATAACACCAGAGAAATTAGCTAAAATTTATAAAGATGTTTCTAATATTTGTTGGAAATATTGTTAATATTTTTATAATATGTGACGGAGAAATGACAATGCCATGTGAGATTCAGAAAGGGGAGTGGTAACCAAACATTGGTATGAGTACACTATTGTGCCAACAGTGGCTGTCCAGCAGAGTTCTTCCAGATGGCTATAGGGCTACTGTTATCTAGTCATGAGGATCCATCCATGCCACTTACTATAAGAGATTTTGCAGGGCACGTCCAGGACAAAAGGATGTTCAGAGTCACATGGAATTGAACTCCCCATTTGGATTTTTTAAAAGTTGTCTGAGGACTATATGTTCCTCTTCTTTTGTATCAGTTACTATCATAACAGTCTGAGGAAACAGAACCCTGCTTGCAGGAATCTGGCCAACCGTTTTTCCCATTGATCTTTGTCTGCCATGGCATTAAAAAGCAGGCAAGGAGGTATGGCTGGATACATTCAGGAAGTGATAAATGCCTCATTGTGTGAAGAGAAAGTGCCAGGGGCACTAAAAAAATCTGTGGTATGCTCAGAAGTATTAAATAACTATTGCCCAGTTGCCAATATTCCTTTTTGGGATACGATAAATTCAGGAAGGATAAATGTATCAATGGCTGCTAGAACTCATGCTTAGGTACTGCCTCCAAGTTGGAGAGATAGGCAGGATGCCTCTAATAGCCTTTTGCCAGAAGTGGTGGGCTGGATAAAGTTTTGCCATAATCTTCTGCTTGATGATGCCAATCAAGGGAACGGTTTTTAAAATTAGGTTTAATCTCTCTTTCTCTCTCCTTTTGCAGTTGCACTCATCCTGCATCTTCATTTGAAACAAGACAAGCACCCAGGCTGTAGTGTTTTGATCATCTGTTTGAAATATTTGGCTTCTGTGCACCCAGTCATTTTCTAATCACATCCAGAGTACTGTTTTGCATACTCCTTTTGTTTTTTGTTTTTGTTTTGTTTTGAGGGGGGTGGATTTCATTGTACAATTTATTATATTTATGTATTGATTTTTTTTCTGTAATTTAAAATGAAAAGCAGTGTAAACATTTTTTTTAAAGTATTTCATATTATGTTAATAACATGATCTGCAATCACACTGAGATCTTTAATAAAATAAAATACCAGGTATAGACATTAGCACCACAGTGCATGGGGAAAAAAAGATTTAAAGTTGCCCTTCCTGACTGCACTTTATTTTTTAAAGTGTTGTGCATGACAATTAATACTAGAAGAACTTCCCTTAGGTGCAAAAGGGTAGCAGGGGGTTTCTAATGGAAACCGTACAATGCAGGCAATTTTTTTTCAAGTTCATAACCAGGCCAAGAAGACTTAAGACTTCTCATGCAAAGTGCTGCAACAGTGGTGACTATTTTGCTCTGGCACATTATTATGAAATAATAACCATATAATTTCTAATCATGGATTTAGTGAGAGGCATACAATGCATACCTCACATTGATCATTCAGATTTTTTTCCACATCTGAATTTGCTCATTTTTACATTTCTCCTTTACCCTTCCAGGTCAATCGTCCAGAAACAAATTCAGTGAATCTAAAATCCTCAAGTGGAATGCCTACTAATTCTCTCTGGTGAGATTTCTCACCCATCTTTATGACACAGAAAAGGAATCTGTGTAGGTTCAGAACCACACACACAAAGTACTGACAGCGTTACATAGGCAGGATCTGAAATGACCCAACTCTGCTCCCCCATGGGATATGCACTTTGCAGGATGAGTATGGTGTCTGCATGAACACAGACTCATCCCACCACCATGTGTCCATAAGTATCCTTTCAAAAGCTTGGACAGCAGAGTGAGACGAAGAATTCTGAGTTCTCCTCCTTCTAGACAGCCCTGCTACTGCTTCTGTGCTATTGCTCAGTGAGACTTACCTGTCTCCTCAGTGGCCTCATCAAACACTCCGAGCCATCAAGATCAAATGGTCAGTGTGTAGTGTGCAGATAGCACATTACCACTTTAAGAGCAACTCTACAAGTGTAGTGTTACTCTTAATTCATGAAGGGAAACAAGAGGGGAATCCCCTCCTTCCATGCCAACCTTTCTTTCATTGGGTAGGAAAAACAATTGCATATATACACACATTTGCCACTACATCATACATCGGTATTACTTGATCTCTCTTCAGTTGCAAATCTACATGAAAAATGAGTACATTCAATATAGTTGATTAACCACTATAAACTGAAAGGTGTGTGAAGAAGAAAACTCCTACATGTTGTATTCTGTCCTCTAATCCATCTCTTCAGCTACCACAGATTATTATATAAAGCTGTGGTTCCATGATGCTGTGGTACATTAATGTGCCATGAGGGTACAGAGTTTACACATCCCTGCACACTCATGGTGCTGTGGTACATTGAAAGAACATAGGATCCACAAAGCCCCACACTCATCCAATGCACATCTTGCCCTAAGCAATCGTTAGAACATTGTAAAAAAAACCAGAGTCAGAGTAAGTTATGTGACTGAGTTTACTACTGCTCTTCAGACACCACTACCACTGATGTGGACTTAGCTCACACTTCTTGATGCATCTCACAAGGCTCTGTTTCTTTGAATATAAGAAATGGCCAACTTCTGAGGCCATCTGTGTTTGATGAAACTATCTCAGTTTGAAACATCACAGCCAGGGAACAAATATCCATGCTTCATTCCAGAATATCCAAATATAGCAGAATAATTAATCAATGTCTGGATGCAGCCCCACACACTTTTATGGGTGCTTCCTGACACATTCTAAACTGTGAATTCCATTTGCAGCCCAGATTGTGCCATCACAATATATTCACGATTTTCTGTTGCTCTGAAGTTTTCTAGCCAAGCTGAGCATTTTCCTTAATGCAGGAGAAAGAATTCTCCCTGCACAGTATTGGCTTGGAGCGATGTATTCTGTCAATGGAGACAGAAGCACCAGAAGCACTAACGTGAACTCCCAAAACCTGGAAGTGCTGCTTGGAACATGATTGGTGTCAGGAACCCTCACTTGATGAGGGTGAGAGTGCATGGAGTAAACAGCAAAGTCGATCATCTGTGAGGGTGACAGATTTTCCCATCATGCTAAGGATACATGGGAGTATCCTTAAGATGTGAATTTTAAGTCCGCAGTCTGGAAGCAACCTATTTTCCTCACTGGCAAATGTTTCCTCCTGACAAGAAATTTAAACCTATTCAAACAAATACCATCATGAAATGAATGTAGAATCCTGCTGAGTCCATCTCAGCACAGAACATACACCTATATGGTAACTGTGAGTTCTCTTTCTTCTGAGTATGAGAGTGAATTTCCCAGAAGAATCCTCCTTCCTGATGCAACTCTCAGCCAAACACCATCATTTTGCATATTGTGCCTCCAGTTACATAAAATGTTATTTATGAGATAAGAAGATAATGCTTTTGTTTATCTAAGTTGCAATCTCCTTTGCAATAAATGAAGGAATAGTTAACTTTTGACTCTGCCCCTCACGGCAGATTTATGAAGCTGCCAGATATATTTAAAGAGTAGCAAAGGAAATGGCTATAACATTTACAATTCTTCAGTCTTTTAGTGCCACTAATTAAGTTGGTGAAGGATCAAGAGTAATGTCTGTCAATAAAGACTGATAAAATCCAAGTGTTGCTGTTTTGTAATAACGCTTAATAGAAAACAATCTGGCTAGGATGAGTCCTTCTGACTAAATGTTAATGTTAAGTGTTAATGAAAAGACCAAGGAAGTTTACAGATACAGTGTTACAGAACATTTACATATAAGTCAAAGTGCCTAACAGTCATCAAAGGGTAATCACAACTGAATGCACTATCATCAATGGGTGTTTTTCCGCTGTCACTAAAAGTATCCATTAAGTACCCATTAATGGGTACAAAAATGCCACTAAGTACCCATTAATGGGTACTTAATGGGTACTTCTAGTGACAGTGGAAAAACACCCAATATTACCCAGATTTTAAGAACAGTTTTCTCAAGTGCATCAGTTGGCAGGGGAGTAGTCATTATGGAGTTTGTTTGTTTTTTCAGAAGAAACAACTAACAATGCATCTCTTTTAGTATCATAGATTATTCATGTCTCTAAGGCTGTGATCAGACATGGCAAAAAAAAGCATCTCTGAGGTGCCTCTAAAGACGCTCTGAGGTGAAATAGTTCACATATCGGTCTGCTCCTCCCCAGTGAACCAAAAAGTGGGGACACAAGGGCCACACACTTTCTTTCTGAGGTGCATCTCAGGTACCCCTTTTATTATGTCTGAATGCAACCTTAATGAGCCCATTAAACACTTCGACAACTTTTAAAATTCATGAGATCATGTTTTTTCCCCAATCATTTGAGATCAATGGAGATAATTTGGAGATATTGCAAGCTTAGTGTCCAAACCTAAGGGCCTTGTTATGTGTGACATAACAAAAAGACATGTGGTTCTTAAAATAAAATCCCAGCCATGTGTGTCAAGGCAAAGGTTTTTTTAAGATTGTAGTTTGGGATGAGAAAAAGTTTGGCTTTTCCTCACAGTATTGACAAAACCATACTGTGCCCTCAACAAGTGTCAGTAGGATTGAGGCAGGGACTATTTGTAACCCATGTACACTATTTTTTTTCCTCTAATGTTTATTTCCCATGTGGGAGGAGACCTCAAAAACTGCAGCTGTGAAGAGAATATTTTAAACTCCTGTACTATGCACTGCCATCTTGGCAACATTTGCCCCAATCATACCTGATATTTAATTTTTAAACAATTAGGATGTGATTGCTAAGCATGTCATTAATGTTTCATGCCGTTAGGCCCCGAGAGCAGTCATCCATCCAAGCTGTCAATGGAAACAAGCATTTGCCCCCTTTTCCTGTTTGGTGTTCCATTCTTTTCTTTCTTATTATTTCTGCTCAATATAATTCTCAATACTGCTTTAATGTTTAAAAGAATACTATTCCTCGTAACAAAAAAACAAGGACTGCATATTGCTCTTTCTTTTTCCTAACATGGCATTTTCAGAACCAGTATGGTAAAGACAGAAGAAGGTGTTTGGGAAGAGTGGGGAGGGGGGAAAGCTACAAGATATAGTGCCCAGCTTTTAGTTAGTCAGTGCCTTCTGTTTTCCTCTGAAAAATCTTCTAGCATGCTCTATTCATTGCCAATTAAGTTACATGACTCTAGACAGAGGAATACAGTAGGAAATGGCTATTTGCCAGATGTGCTGGCCTCTAACCCCTTCTTCCACAAGGAATATTTCCTTAAACCACTTTAAAGTACTCCAAAAGAGGAGTCCTGAGGAGACATCTGGAACATCTCTTTGCTGGTCTTTCAACAGGAATTTCAAGTATATACAGGTATATTCAGGTATACAAGCCAACTTCCAGTATAACTTTCTGTCTCTCATCAACCTTGCTACCTGGAGACTTCATTTGTATGAAGAGTTCTCTCCAGACAAATAATTCAGCCAGCTTGGAAAACCAACTTGGTACTCTGAGACTTTCCTGTCACCCTTCCACCTCCACACCAAATTACTAGTAAGCCAGTTCCACTAAGCAACACAAGAACTTCCATCTGGAAGAACTGGCTAAAGAATAGAAGGGTAATTTATTCTGACAATAAATAAGCAATATATTCCTTTGCTTTGATTCTGGTGATACTTGGGGAGTGGGGGGCTGTCCCTGCCTCTACCTATCATGATGAATGCCAAGAAAACTCTAGCTTTGAGTGTGATGGTGGGTGGAGGAAACTTCCTCTCCACCCTGTCTTCATCAAAGTTGGGGTGTTCCCAGCTTTGATCTTGATAGGCAGGGCAGTGACGGTGAGCAGACAGCATGTCACTCCATTAAGAACAGTGCTACTTATGTAGTGTTTATTCTTAATGTGGAAGGAGTGAAATTAAATGCTCAAAGCAGCCTCCTTTGTATCTGAAATGTGATGAATTCTTTAGTTACAAATTCCCATAATGTGATGAACAAATGCTGAGTTGTCATATTCATACAGTCTTTCCTGTTCTTTGCTGTTGCTATTTTAGCATCCCTAAGCATGTAATTAAGTAACTTTTATTATTATTATTTCTTTATATTTATCCCTACAAACCTGAAGGAAATTTACTCCTGGAGAAAAGTCAATTTTATATTTTAGTATCTTGTTTATTTTCCTGTTGCTGTTAGATTAGAACTGCCTCACAAACTCACAGGACCACTACATATGATGGTAAGTCCCTGTAGTATAATAGTCAGGTGTGGCAGTGTTAATCACTTTGGAAACCATGGTATCACCTGTGAAGAAGTTTTAGGTTGCATTATTTCACCTTATCTGTTGTCTTCTAGTTTCTGGTTCCAACCTTAGAGAGTAAATGTTATTTTTTAAAAAAAGTCTCCCCCACTTTTTTTTAAAAAAAGCCTGTTCCTGTAACAAACCTAGCAAAATATTATGCAGGTTTCCAACTTGTATTTCAGAATGATTACAGAGACGTGGCAATTTGTCTCCACATTACAAAGTAAGAAGTGGCTATTACTTTGAACATACATGTCCAGTCACCCCATGGACTAAATGTGCTATTTCAACTTCCTCCTCAATGAGCAACATTTAAGGAGTATGAAGTGTGTGCATACAATTTTCTAGAGCTTATTCAAGTTTATTTGTTTTCTTCTACCATGTTGTCCACATTAACAAAGTGCCATTTTAGGGACAAAATGGCCCCTTGACAATCCAACCTGTACAGGGAGCCCTGTTCTTTAATGAAGCTGGAAAATGGCAGAGACAATTTGAGTGTGTCCAAGCATGCTCTTTCACGTTGACTCTGTTTTCCCTCAGAATGGTCAAGAGAAAATCCATTTGGGAGTCTTGCTTCTTGAATGTCATTGCATTTTGGCTCTTATTTGTTTATCTGTAGGTCCTTTCTTTGGTCCTAATTATTTACAACTGAGGAACCAGGATGCTCAGTAAAGAAAAGAAAGAAAAAAGAATTCTACAGGGTTTATGTCTTCTTCTTTTCTCCATATCCAATAGAAACAGCAGGAACCAAAGCCCTGTGGTATCTTCCATAAATATGTTGGGATGCTTCTCACTTAGGTCAACAGTGACAATTATTAGAACTGGCACATATAAACACAAAAAGCAAGAGGCATTAACAGGCCTATTCACCAAGGGGTCTGCACCCTTTAGATTGGAAAAAAAAACCAGTCCCTTCAAATAAAAGTAGCATGTCTAAATTCTGAAAATGTCAAGGTTTTCGTATCTGTTAATTCCCATCTCCTGTATGTAAGATGTTCCCAACTGTGTATAAGCTCCATGGGAAGATGCAAGACAGAAGTAAGAACCATTCTGGCACATTTACTAAAGCAAAAAAAAACCAAATGAAAGAAAGGGGGGATGGAGAGGGAAAGGGGGGGGGAATGGAAAATGATCCAAAAATGCACTTATGTGAATTGCACTTATGAAACAGTCCCTTATGCTCTCATTTGTCCTGCATCCATCAGGGATTTAAAGCAATACCGCTCGCTGCATGAGTCCTGTAGTCCATGAGCAAAACTATATTGCAGTGTACATCTTAACAGTAATATACAAACCTATACACAACATTTCAGAGAAGAATATGCAGATAATACAAAGTATTGACAATACTTTGCTTTCTTCTATTAAACTTATTTCACAGAACCAATCTTTATATATATATATATATATATATATATTACTGTTACTGTTACAGGCATTTGTTTGTTTCTAGGGAGCAATGCTGCCATTCCCAGAGCAAGATCAGATGATTCCACAACAATTCCTTCCTGTGCTGAGGCCACACTTTTATTGCTTTTGTAATCTTAATTCCAGGAAGCATAATCCCCAGGCTTACTATATCCACTTGAGGTTCCACTGAGGGCGTCAAGGGCCTGAAGCCTAGATATTGTTAATTCTGAACAAAAAATTTTAAAACCAGTGGTATTTTCTTTAATTAGATCTGAATGGAAGTTTAAAGCATTATTGTTTCAATAAATTCAAAACATTCCTCTGTCATTGTTTACTGTTTACCTTGGTCCTTCGATCTTTGCCCCTTCCATTGCATTAATTTTGTCTCCAGCTGTGTTCTTAATATAATGACCTCATATTGGTATCTTTTAGAAAGCTCTAGAAAATGTTCTGCCTCACTTTTCTCACAGGAAAAGTGAAATGTTGGGAAATAATAGAAATATAGAGCATTTGGGAGTATTAAAAAATATGATAAACTTATGATCTGAGTTGGAAAAAGATACATTTCTGGTTTTATAAACTAGGCATTGAATGGACCCAACTTAAATTGTAGAGTCTTCCAATGTAAAGCTATTGCATGTCTACCTTTGGTAAAATAACTAGGTAGAATTTAGGTCAGTATTGTTGACTGTGGCAGGATCCAGACAGTGGCTGTTGTATTGTGTCCTAAGAACAGTATGGCACAGCTGAGTTTGGTCAAACATTTTTTGGATGAACATCACTCTTTTGATTCATTCAAATTCTGGTGCATAGATGGGATATCCAATATTAAGAATATAAAACAACTACAAATATTGGAACTCAAATGGATTCATCGTTTGAAATCTGAATCCCCGGTGGGTTTAAATGAAAATGTAAATTGGTTAGTTTGAGCTTTTTACTGTCCTTCCACACCCTTAGTTTTCCCTAAGTTCTTGTCTTTAGTCTTGGCAGGATCGTTCCCATTACTGGTTTAGCTTGTTATATAAGAGACACTGTGAGCAGGATAAGCACATTACAAACTTGGTATTGTACAGAGTCACATTGTGTGAGCTGTGGTATCTTATATTTTAGAACTTTTATAATACTTACAGGCCACTGAAGAAGACTGGTAGTCGAAACGCGTTTGGCCTTGTGTTTTGATATTTTTACTATTATTATATTACTTGTTTTTTATTATTATTTTTAGCATTTATACATTTCATAAACTTGTCAGTGGGGTATTGCTACCCTTTTAGAAATTACACTGGTGCTCCTGCTTCAGCTTTCATTTACTTCTTTATTTGTTATATTTGCCTTTCTACACCTGGTAGTGGGTTTTATTTTATCCTGTCTATTGATATATTTTGGCAGAACCCCTTTGTTGTGTTTTTTTTGGTTACAGTACTTGGGTTTTCTGGCTTTAGGGACTTGTGTTGGTTTGCTGTGTACAGGGTGGGGTCGTGACTTATAAGATGGAGACATTCAGTTACTCCACAGATTATATACAAAACCTTTTACAAACAGATTCTTTCTTTGGTATATCCAGTAATACTAAACAGGAGGTAACAGACTGTAACATACTTCTAGAATTGGCTCTGAAAAAAATGAGATTAGAAACACACATGGGAGCATTGGGGGAATACTGCAAAGCACAGATGATCCCAAGAGGTTTAAGAATCATAAAGCCTCCTGGTATGTTTCAAGAAAACCAGGAGTTTACCCAAAAATGGGAAGCGATACTCAATAAATGCTCTTTAGATCTCATGGTTCTCTTGATAGAAACTAGTCAACAGGAGTGTAAAGTTTTGGCTGATAAATTTGAACACCATAAACAGGAATTTAACAAGATGATGAACTCTAATATATTAGCTAGCAAACTAGAGGAATTTGATATACAGGTAACTCAAAAAATGAAGGAACTCAAAGATCTTAAATTCAAAAAATTTCAAAGAGACCTTAGTGATTACCAAGAAGGAAAGGTATACTCTTGGAAAGCACGGAGAGGTCTTACCTCTACAAACAATAAGAAAAGAGTTTCATTTGATACAAGCATAGATACCAGCAAAGAAGAGAACAGCCTAGGGGGTGCCACCACTGACTCTTCCACTGATTTTTCTGTAGACAACTTTAAAACCCATCGGAGACCTTTTTTAGGAAGGCAGTCCAACAGGTGGAGATCCAAAGACAGAGGAGTGGAGAGAAGAAGTATGTACAAGGGCAGATACCTCTCCAAACACAGATAGTTAACATATCTAAATCCTCGCTATCAGACCTGGAAATGGAAGTTTTAAACAAAGGTCTTTCGTTTGTTCCAACTCCTAGGCAAAATTCCTTTGACACTATGCGGGAAGTCCATCAATTGTTTCGGAAAATTAGACTGGCCAAATTTTTTTCTAGGAATGGTACAACCACTGAATACCTGGGACCCCCGGACACAGATAGATATAAGGAATTTCATAAAAAATCCAATTTCAACCCCAATACTGATGACCCTTACATCAAGGTCTTTCAAGACAGAGTGTTAAAGGACATGCAGGATATCTTTACCTCCCGTCCCAATAGCTGGCACAATCTATCTAAAGTGCATAAGGACACTTTGGAGAACTTGCAAAAAAGACAGGATATAATAATTAAACCAGCAGATAAAGGAGGTGCTATAGTTATATGGGGGAGGAAAGATTATGAAATAGAGGCATGTAGCCAATTATCAAATGAAAAACACTATAAGGAATGTATGAAAGACCCTACAGCAGATATTTTAAAATACATTAAAATCACTCTGGAAGAGGCATTAAATATGGGGTATATAAAAACTAACGTTTATGAATATTTACTGGATTCTCCAGGAAGGATTCCTTTATTCTACTTATTACCTAAGATACACAAAGATAAAGTTCCAGTTCCAGGCAGACCTATCGTATCAGGCTGTGGCTCTATCCTGGAACCATTGGCTACATACATTTCATCTTTTCTGAAACCTTTAATTCCCGATATACCTTCATACATAAAGGATACCAAGGAGTTTGTTAAATACATGGAACAATTAACACCACCTGTAGAAGATTTTTTCTTGGTGACACTGGATGTTTTATCTCTTTACACCAACATTCCCCAGAATGAGGCCTTGGAGATCTTGGAAGCAGCTTTGCTATCTAAACCTATGGGACTTCCCCCTATTCATTTTCTGTTACATCTTATAGAAATTACTCTGACCAAAAATTATTTTAAATTCGGTAACCAATTCTACTGGCAAACCTCGGGGGTGGCAATGGGTTGTAAGTTTGCCCCTGAGCTGGCAAACTTATACATGGACCATTTTGAGCGTTCCTATATATTAAGCAACGAGGTGTTTTCCCCCCATATAAAGACGTGGAAAAGATTCCTAGATGATATTTTTTGTATATGGGTGGGATCTGAATCCTCTCTCAATGACTTTCTGGCTTTTCTGAATGGTATCCATGAGAGCATCAAATTTGATATGGTATATAATTCCTCTGCAGTGAATTTTCTAGATATAACTATTCTAACAAAAAGGGGCTCATTTGAAACAAACTTATATAGAAAACCAAAGGATGTCAATTCATTTCTAAGATATGACAGCTATCATCCAACACCTCTTAAGAACAACCTTCCGTACTCACAATTTTTACGTATTAGACGAAATTGTAAAACGCTGGAAGGGTATGAAAGGGAATCAGATATTACATGCCTCCAGTTCTTGGAGAAAGGATATCCCTTGAAGGTTATAAAAGAGGCACAAGACAAAGTTCGTAAGTTGGATCGAAAGAAACTTCTGTTTGACTCCAGACCCAGGAAAGAACCCGACAGAGTGGTTATACCACTGACGTTTAATACACATTCACAGAGGGTTAAGGAAAGTATTGTGAAACATTGGCATCTCCTGGAAAATATACCCGGATATAAAAACAAACCGATGTTTGCCCATAGACGTACTCAAAACATCAAGAATATATTAGTACGGGCAGACTTTGGTTTTACAGCTATACAAAATAGTATTACAGTCAAGGGACATTACATATGTGGACATTGTTCAGTATGTAGACACAGTAGCAATTTGAAATGCTTTGTGAATACTGCTGATGGTAGAAGGTATGAAATATATAAACTGTTCACATGTGCAAGTAAAAATGTCATATACATAATTGAATGTCCTTGCAAACGAATCTACGTGGGTATGACTAGTAGAGCGATAAGAACTCGAATTATTGAGCACAGAAGTTGCATCAAAAATCACAAAATAGAAGCCCCTTTGGTCAAACATTTTTTGGATGAACATCACTCTTTTGATTCATTCAAATTCTGGTGCATAGATGGGATATCCAATATTAAGAATATAAAACAACTACAAATATTGGAACTCAAATGGATTCATCGTTTGAAATCTGAATCCCCGGTGGGTTTAAATGAAAATGTAAATTGGTTAGTTTGAGCTTTTTACTGTCCTTCCACACCCTTAGTTTTCCCTAAGTTCTTGTCTTTAGTCTTGGCAGGATCGTTCCCATTACTGGTTTAGCTTGTTATATAAGAGACACTGTGAGCAGGATAAGCACATTACAAACTTGGTATTGTACAGAGTCACATTGTGTGAGCTGTGGTATCTTATATTTTAGAACTTTTATAATACTTACAGGCCACTGAAGAAGACTGGTAGTCGAAACGCGTTTGGCCTTGTGTTTTGATATTTTTACTATTATTATATTACTTGTTTTTTATTATTATTTTTAGCATTTATACATTTCATAAACTTGTCAGTGGGGTATTGCTACCCTTTTAGAAATTACACTGGTGCTCCTGCTTCAGCTTTCATTTACTTCTTTATTTGTTATATTTGCCTTTCTACACCTGGTAGTGGGTTTTATTTTATCCTGTCTATTGATATATTTTGGCAGAACCCCTTTGTTGTGTTTTTTTTGTTGGATGGGTACTTAATGGGTACTTCTAGTGACAGTGGGAAAACACCCTATATTTACTATTGTTAAAGATGAACAGACTTTAACTGTTACTGATCACATTGTGGTCTTGAAGTTCATGTGAGCTTGAATGACTGGCCCCTCAAGTCCAAGGACAAAAGTTCCTAGCCTTGGAGCCTCTAGGGGACACATTTCCTGAGAGGAGTGGAGAAAAGGCAGCAGGCTGGGCTCTGCCATCTTGCCCCCAGCAGTGCCCCTCCCTCCTCCAACCGCCATAATCACAAGATGGCAAAGAGACTATGGCCACCAATCCACCAGTTGAGAAATCATCTGGTCCTGAGGCCAAGCAGGGCGGGGCTGAGCAGATGCCGGCTGACCATCTCTACCATCATCCAGTTTGACATCAATGAAGAGAAAATTCAAAGTAAAGAGAATATGAAAATTCCAGGAAAAAGAAATGAACAGAAGGATTGGAACTGAAGACCTTGAATGATGCTTTTTGCTGTTCCCTGTTCCCTCCCACAACTTTTTCCTTTTGTTTCTTGTCTCTTTAGATTGTAAGCCTGAGGGCAGGGACCTGTCTAAGATTAATATAATATTGTAACCCGCCCTGAGACCCTTGGGTATAGGGCGGGATAGAAATACAAATAAATAAATAAATAAATAAATAAATAAATAAATAAATAAATAAATTTCAGCAGCACAATATGGGGTGTCTCTGAAATACATACCTCAGTCCCAAAAACAGGAGACATACCTTCTGCAAACCTTTCATGTTTGAGGTCAGGATCCTTTGGTACACCGTAGATGCAATTAAAGGGGTCTACTGATGATACTGAATAAAGCCTCTCTCATCTGGATCACTCTCCATCTAATGCAAATGGAACAGCCAACAATGATATGGCCACCTAGATCAGCATTCATATGCAAATCTATTAGGCACAGATGCTTACCACGTGGGCCCTTAATCTGAATTAAGAGTCCATTCAGAAAGGGCTTTTAAGAAAACCATAAAGTCCTATTTAGACTTACTGGTGGTATTATAATTCTCACCTGTTTCATCTCACATCTCAGTAACAGGGGGAAATGAGATGTCACAGGATCCAACCTCAATGTCAAACTGCAAAAAATAAAAATAAAAATGAAGAACTGGAATTTTTTGAAAGTATATTAATTTCTACTCCTTACTTTTGTATGGCTCAGTACAACAGTTTAAACACCAACTCCTAAAATCTTTCATTCATGTTTGTAAGAGGGTGGTACTGTTGCCGATTTCCCTAAAGCCATGGGTTAGCATAGAGTATCATCTATATTATCAACAAAAATAAAACATAATGAAGCTCTCTAGCTGACTACTTCAAGTGTGTGATATTCATTTCATCAAAATTTTAGTAAAAATGCTAAGGAACTTAACTGCCTACTCTATTTTGGCATGTATAATTAAAAAGTAATAAAAATATAATAGAGAGTAGCATACACAAGGTGACATCTATATTGTTTACCACCTTATTGGAAAAAAGTAGTTATATATCAGCTATTTACATTCTATTTCTTTTTTAAAAATTAGTTTTATTAAAGTAAAATGATTACAATATTAACCCACATATTAACATAGTATTATCATATTACTAATACATGCACATCAGTTAAAATATCAAACTGTCTATTCACATCTACAGCTATCACTATATGTACAGAAGATATATACTGTACTCAACTAAATTGGACTTATATTTCTAGATTTTCATGCATTCAAATTATGTTTGTATTCTACTTAACTTCAAACAGTGGTGTTGGCTGTAGCTCTCCCTGAACTGAATACTAAGAATTGTAATTCAGGAACTTTAGGGCCATGGTCACACCTTCACTTTAAACTTTCTTCAGTTCATCTTCTGAACGTAACACCTTTTCATTTCTATCAGTTTTATTTGTGGCGTTTTTACCCTGCCTTTGGACTTTGGCCAGTTTGGTCTAGTGGTTAGGGAGCCGGACTCTTATCTGGGAATACCAGGTTCGAGTCTGCCCTCCCCCATGAAGCCAGCTGGGTGACCTTGGGCTAGTCACAGCTCTCTTCTGAGCTTTCACAGCCCCACCTACCTAACAGGGTGTCTGTTGTGGGGAGAAGAATAGAAAAACTTTGTCAGCCGCTTTGAGTCCCCTTAAATGGGTGAGAAAAGCCAAGTCTTCTTCTTCTTCTTCTTTCCAGGGTGGAAAGTCCACAGATAAAACGGATAGAAATGAAAAGGTGTCCACTGAAGAAGGTTCAAAGTGAAGGTGTGACCATGGCCTAGGAGGGCCACAGTTGTACACCTCTGCTTTCAAAAGTCAAGTTTTCTTTGATTTTTTTCCTCTCTGCTGTACACTAAAAACTTCACTTATAGTTTCACCAAAATTATGTATTATACTGATTTAACCTTGCATTTGTGAACATTGAAACTGTGGCTTCATCTCCACCTACAGTGGAGATACACTCATCTGAGGAGAATATGCAAAATATTCACATCCACAGTGCCTTCCTTGTCTCCATTTTGGCATGAGGAGGCACCATTTTCTATCACTCGTACATGCAGGGTGGGATGAAATTGCCCACAATGAAATGCAAGTGCTTGGGCCAGAAAACAGCCCATCAAAGACAGCGAAAAATGGAGTCAGAGTGACAGTGGGAACTTTCTTCAACCCTTGGAGACACCTGGAAAAGGTAAGTGGAGGTGCAGCCTGAGTGTTTTATTAAATCAGAATGACAACTTTGCTTTTAAAAGTTTTGTATTTACTCTGTTTTGTGAAAGTTTCAAATAAAAACAAAGTGCTTCTGTCTTTTGTTAAATAATAGATGTAAACAAAGAAAAATGTAGTAATATATAATGACATTTCTTTTTAAAATCAGCCTCTGAGTTTCTTCTTTTAAATTACCAATGATCTCGGCAATCTCTTTGTGTCACTTTGAAAAGCAAACACGCTTTTAAAGGACAACATCAACAACAAAATACCCACTGAGAAAAAAAATTGCAAAATTTATGTAATTGTGCTGCCCTTCAAAAGCATCTTTCCAGTCATCCTTTCATGGCAGCAAAACATTAAGACAATTTGTCCTACTGCAGAACTTGGTACATGCTTGCATACCACACATTCTCGGCTTAAGTTATGGTATCACCAATCATTTCAGAAGAACCAATCCACATACAAAAATCCCATACCCTTATATCTTGAGAGAGCTGTATATGTCTTTGCCACCATAGCTGTATATTATAAGTGCATTCCTTTGCAGAAGTTGACAGAATAATGTTGCTGTTTTGTAATTTTGCCCTTGGCGGTCCAATTGCAATCATCCTCTACATCTGTTTTGATTGTCAACCTAATTCTGGAAGCAGTCATAAAACTTAGCAAGATCTCCCATGAATACCCTGACGGGTTATGGCTTGTTTAGGCTTCAAGGAACTCTGTTGGCATAGTTTCCAAATGTATCTGAAATGACCTACTTGCAAGTTTGAATCTTTTACAATACCAGTTATGACCAAACTGGAGGGAGATCGGGGCAGGGGAAGCAATTTGCAGTGCTCATTTTATATTATTCACTTTTGACTGTTGTGATGCTTATACTGTCTAAAGCCGAGCCACGTCCATTGTTAATACAACTTTCCTTCCACATATTGTATGAGCTGTAGAAGGGGCTCAGTTCTTACACAGCTGCAGCAGCATCAGCAAGGTGAAGTGAGGGAGCTCTTCAGGGAGGACAGAGCAAATTAAAGCTCACCGCAGGAAAGTTGTGCCCCTGGCACTGTTCTTATGCAACAGCTGCAGATACAACAACTATCATCTGACATTCTGACATATACGTTGAGCAAAGCAGCAAGCGAGCCAATGCCTACACAATATCGCACAGGACTCCAAGTCCCAGCCTTAAGCAAAACAGGTGTATGACATCCTGTTGCTAGTCTTTAGAGGTTACGGGCTTGAGCAGAGACATCTGAGAGGAGAGCAGATGAAAATAACAAAGAAGGTTAGGGCTCTGGTTGACAAGCTCATTGATAATATTTTAGATGGAACAGACCTGCATGTTGAGTACAAATTGCTCCTAATATCTCTTTGTAGACTGCAGGCCACAGTCATGGAGGTAATGGGTTCATTATTCATTATTTTAGGCAAGCAAATTTCTGTTTAAAAGGAGCCCGCAGTAACTCAGCTTGTCACTAGGGATTTTTTTTAACTCAAAAAGATGTTTCATACCAAAACAATATGGCAATGCAATGTACCCCAGATATGTTCCTGTGTGAGATTAAATAAATATGGACACTGAAATCCTTTTGCAAATATTTGGAGGGAAATCCTCTTCAGTGCATTGCTTTTTAATGCTCCAAGGCTAATTGAGTATTTGCTGTGAGGCATGTACATTGGCAAAAGATTTGTTGAAATTATCCTCCCAGCATCAGGCCAAAACAACAACACCGTACCATCCTGAAATGTTGCAAGCATATTTGTTAAATAAATAGCAAAAGACTTTAAAAACAACGAAAAGGGGTATTTCCTTCTGTTATTGGTCATTAGTTATGTTACAGTCACCATGGTCCAGTAATGGAATGTCAACTGACATTTTTATGAGTTGATTGCTTCATTACACACAGCACACTAGGCTAATCAGGCTTTACCAAGTTGGCATATTTCTGGGAAGGAAAGAAGTGCCATTAAAGTATGGACACATGCATATAAAAGATGCTCTGAAGAGCGCTGTTGGATATTAAAGTTAGCATCTGCTATTGTCTAGTTAACAATTGGCAATTAACAGCCAGCTTCTAGTATGGCTGATGAAATCACAGATGGCTGATGAGAAGACGCACACTTGATCTTATTGGATATAATCATACAGCATAATGCATTAAGAAAACACAAGTTTAACTCGTGGCACGTTTTAAAAGAACAACTTGAAAAGTGGTGGCAGAACATATCATGCTTCTTGGAGCAGATGGTCCTAGCATTTTAGCATCTTTTCCTGCAACGTTTGTTTACAATCTAGTTTATGCCAATGTTACATATGGGCAGCATGGTGTTCAAAGGCCCCCTTCCTTATGTGCGTTTCCAGCAGATTGAGAAGTTGCCAAATAGCATTACATGTGGTAAGAAGGATTAGGTCTCATCTCCACACAGTGTTCAAAATGCCTTGGAAAGGCACTGAAATCTGCCCACTTCCATGCTCATGGTACGGAGGGACTTGAGTCCCACTCTGAAGCTGCTTCTCATACACTAAACTGGGTCCTTACCACAGTGAAGCAGGCTGCATTTCTATGCAGGCCTTCTGCACCTACACAGGACAAGTGCAAGCACAAAGACTTCAGAAGGGCAGTTTCAGGGACAGCTGTGGAGCTATTAAAACACTTTCATGTGTAGCCTGAGGTCTCTAGAAGCCTGGTGGAAAGCCTGATCCAGCCCTGACGCCAACACTATGGAAGCACACCTTTTAAATCTATTGAAACAGAGCCTCTCATAGGTTGGGATGCAGCCCTGTCACACTTCAAAGAGCATCTGTGCATATTCCAGGCAAAGTCAACATGGGTGGTCAGGGCTATCCAAATATCCTCTGAAGAGGCAACTTCATTGTAGTTAAAACAGGTTCAATGAAAAGTTGCTTCTTCTGCACAAAGGTTTGGCACACACATGACCATTTGACCCTGCCCCTTGTCTGGCCAGAAGCAAGGATGGTGCCTTGGACAGGTAATGAGAAATGCCTTGAGGCAAACCAGAGCTTTGCTTTGACATACACAAAGTATAAATAGCCTAAATCTACGCTAAGTCACTAGTAATATTTGGAGCATGCTGAATGCTTTGATAGCAATGGAGTCCTGCTAGGTAGACTGTAGACATTGCTTTCTGGATTCTTTGGTGGCTTAGATTAGCTTCTTATTTGATTGGCTGATGCAAATTTGGATCATCATCAGCATACATGCTGATGAGGGTGACTGAAATGTGTTTGATTGTAGTTAAGATATAACTTTACAAGCTTTGTCCTTCAGAAAGCAGTGCATGAACCAAAATCACATATCTTTAGAAATCTGTTTTTGCAACTTGCAGTTTGCAGTTGTCTAACAAAAGCATATTTATAGAAATATCAGTTTTAGTTGAAGATGTGCATATCAGCAAAAAAAAATCATGCAAATATGTATTACATTGAGGAAAATTAAGTTATACATATGTAAAGAAAATTGTGTCTTCGATCACAAAGTGATGTACAGTATAAATGGTACAAACTGAAATTCAGAAATAAAAGAAATCTGAAAACTTGTAAAAACTATGAGAATTAGGATTTGTTTGAGCCATCGACCCTACTCAATAGTAACATCGGATGGATTAGTATTCTAGAAGGGCACAAATATATAGCTGAATTGCATCTTATGCATCACTTTCCTATACTGACTAATCGTGTTATTTATTTTACTTCTTACATGACTTCCTCCTATTTGTACTCAAATAAAAAGAGAGGATAATAGTTCAGCTTGGAACTGGACTAGTATTTTGTCAGCACAAATAATAAGAAATTAATTAATACATTTTGGGGTGTTTTTTTCCATTTGAGAAATAAAAAGTCAGTAATTGCTCCACCTTTTTGGAACCAACAACTTTCACAGAAAGTTGTACAAAGGGTTTCCCTAAATGTCATGTGCAGCTTCCTTGATCTTCAAAATTAAGAATACATTTTGTTGCTGCTGCTATAATCAGGCTAAAAACATTTTTTTTTAATTTCAAAAGATCACTTGACTGGGAACTTTCTCCATCTCAACTATAAGGGCATCTTTCTCAGCAAAAGTCTGTTTATCTAAAGCAGTGGTTCTCAACCTGTGGGTTGCGACCCCTTTGGGGGTTGAACTACCCTTTCAGAGGGGTTGCGATGAGTCTCCCACCACCCCCCTCTCAGCTGCCCTGCCCCATGGTTGGGGGTCTCCACAACATGAGGAACTGCATTAAGGGGTCGCGGCATTAGAAAGGTTGAGAACTGCTGATCTAAAGCCTTGACATAACACAGCAGAATCACATCCATTTGGCACGCTAATGAATGTGTGCACATTCAGTTACCACATTACAAAGAAGCACCCCATCACAAGCACACACAAAATGTGTGTTAAACAGTTATGCAAATGAGCACCCAAAAGCCTATGTCATTTTCTCACACTTTTGTCTTAATTTGCCTTCAGTGCCAACAACAACTTCACTGAAATTTGGTGCTACTTGCTGATTAGCCTCTAGTCTGCCCAGCTTTCTGTGGCCCCAAATGGTCAATTATCCATAATAAATGTTTCCAAGCTATGATTGACTACATTGTCCACCTCTATGCCTACACAGCTTCCTGCCCAAGCTGACTAAAAGAAAGAGTTGCCTTCTGTGTTACAAAACCCCAAATGAGAAAGGGCCATCCATTCCTAGACACTTGGTTCTGCATTTCCTTATAAGTGAATAGTAAATTCATCTAAAGGAAATATTTCATCAGGAAAAGACCTCTTATGTCAAAATTCAATATCACAGGTAAGATCCATCAATCCTCTTGGAGTATGCCAGATGAATTTGCTCATAATTTTCCATAATTTGTTTTGCCACTCCCTTATTGTTAGATTGTCAGCATATTTCCAGTTTTTCACCAATATTTGTTGAGCTGCAGCTATCAAATAATGCAATCTTGTTTGTGCATTTATATCCAAATTTAATTCAGTAATGTTATGCAATAGGTAAATATTTGGTGAAAATAGGATGTTTACTTCAATCATTTGAATTATTTCTATACAAAAAGTCTCAGTTACAATAATATCATACAATAAAAACAGATAAACAGATAAAATATGACTAAAACCATGACAGTGCCTGTATTGGGAAGGGGTGCTGTTCCCTCAGTCAAAGGCCAGGGTAAAGAGGTGTTTCTTTACTTGACTTTGGAAGGAGGGTATCTTATGCATCTCAGAGGCCCTGTCCCCATGCAATTGAAAGTCTGCTGGAACCCTTCTTTTGCCTCTGAGCGGCCCCATTCCAGGCTTTACAAGGCGCTTAGGGAGCTTAGGAAAGTGAGACACCCGCGATAAAATACGTGCACTTTAAAGAAGAGTTACAGCGCTCTTTCGGCGATTCGCGGGTTTTGCTCACTATATCTGCCTTGAGGACGCTCCGTGGCAAAAGGGGCGGGGATTGCTTGCCTGCACACACAGCCAAAAAGCATTCACACATCTGAGAAATGCAGCAGATTTGCTTCCTTTCCTTTGTAAAAAGAGCCAGAATTGCTCAGAATTGCAACATTGTTATCAGTGATCTGTGAAAGCCTTAAAAGAGAATGAGCGAAGGATCGCGCTGCCGATGCCTGCAGCCGCTGACTTTGCAGGGACGGAAAGCCTTTTCTAACAGAGAACTGAGTGAAAGTAAGTGCTGAAAGTGAATGAATGAGCGATCATCTGCCTTTGCTAGGGGCGGGAAGCCGTTTCAGGAGACGGGATCTGGCTATTTTTCCTTTTAACAAGAGAGGGGGTGGGGGGGGGAAGATGCGGGGAAAGGAAACAGGCTTCCTTGGGGACGGAAAGTCCGTTTAGATCGCGGCTACCATGGGGACGCTTATTCCGGAAGTGGAGGGGACTTTTAAAGTCAGCTATAACAGAGTGACGGCAGAGGAAGCCGAGAGGGGCTAATAAGTCTTTTGGGGACAGGGCTAGAGAGATTATCACTTAGCCCGGGGTTACAACCAAGAATGACCTCCTGCTTGATAACTACTGTAGGTGATGGGACTGCCAAGGGGGCCCCATCAGCAGAATTTAGGACCCAGGCAAGTCTTTGTGGAAGGAGGTGTTCCATTAGATATTTGGCACCCAAGCCATTTAGGATCTTATAAGTTAGCATCAGTACCTTGAACTGTGCCAGTGCAGTCCTTTTAGGGCTGGTGCAATGTACATCCAGCTAGTAGTGCCAGTCAGCAGCCTAGCTGCTGCATTCTGCACCAGCTGCAGCTTCCAAACTGTCTTCAAGGACAGGCCAATGTAAAATGCATTACAATAGTCCAATCTAGTGGTGCTTTCACTGTTGGCTTCACAGTCAATGATAGGTTAACATCCGGCAAGTGCACCTAGAAACACCTCCTGCCTGCCTACATGTCAACCTATCATCAATTAGTGCTGCTGCATGAAATCATGCATCACACACATAATAATCCTAACCAGTCCTGTCCAGTTATTTACCTGTAGCATCCAGCCTGTGACTTTTCACACCATTTCCAGTGTGAGGGATTATCTGAGGTGCCATGCAAATGCACTGGTGCCTCAGATGACCTCAAATGTGACCTCACATGCACAGAGCGTCATCATCAGTGTGGTGCCAGTGCATTAGAAATAAACATTATCATTATCAAACATAATCAAGATGGTGGAACCCTGCCAGCAATCAGACACTCACCCAGACCCAGATAAGACTCCAGGTGCATGGGGCTTAGTTTAACATGTACTAGATGTAAATGCTAGTACACATTAGTCACTAATGCACTTTTCCCATCCAGCAAACAGGAAGCCAAGTGCAAAAGGAGCACTTAATTTATCAGAACATAGATCACTGCGGCCAGTCTGGCTCTCTCCAAAAAGGGTCATAGTTAGAAATAGGAAGTCCTGAACACTGTCTCCACCTGAGCTTCAAGTGCCAAAATAGTCCAGGAGCACCCAAAATTACACACCTG